>PVIA01006033.1:0-104418 GCA_004024845.1 Tonatia bakeri | reverse complement strand
TAATGTAATTACAATGTGCCTTGGTGTGTTCCTCCTTGGGTCCAACTTCTTTGGGACTCTCTGAGCTTCCTGGACTTCCTGAAAGTCTATTTCCTTTGCCAGAATGGGGAAGTTCTCCTTTATTATTTGTTCAAATAACTTTTCCACTTGTTGCTCTTCCTCTTCTCCTTCTGATACCCCTATAATTCGGATGTTGGAACGTTTAAAGATGTTCTGGAGGTTCGTAAGCCTCTCCTCATTTTTTTGAATTCTTGTTTCTTCATTTTTTTCTGGTTGTATGTTTCTTTCTTCCTTCTGTTCCACTGTATTGTTTTGAGTCCTGGTTTCCTTCCCATCACTATTGGTTCCCTGTACATTTTCTTTTATTTCTCTTATCATAGCCTTCATTTTTTCATCTAATTTGCAACCAAATTCAACCAATTCTGTGAGCTTCCTGATCACCAGTGTTTTGAACTGTGCATCTGATAGGTTGGCTATCTATTGGTCACAAAAAAAATTGGTTCTGGGGCTTTCAATTCTGTTTGAGCCATCTTTTTTATTTTTTATTTTCCTTTGGTCTCATTGCAGGTGTTACCTATGGGTGGCGGAGCCTTAGGCATTCATCAGGGTGGGGTACCCCAGTCGCTGGGTTGTGACCATTGTATGTGGGGGTGGGGTCTCAGAGGGAACAATGGCCCCTCCTCCACTTTCTGTAGGACTTCAGTCCCCTTTGCTGCTTCCCACAAGCAAATTGGGCCGTTCTGGTGCTGGCCCCCAGGTTGGTGGGCTTGTGGACTTTCTCGGACTCTGTCGGTCTCCCCGAGGAGCCTCCTGTGAGGCTGAGAGAATGTCCCAGCCTCAACCCCCACTGGTGGTTTCAGTTGGTGCTCTTAGACTTTGTTTCCCGGCGGGCTGGGTCCCTGGGTTGCACGGTGTGTGTTGCTGCCCGTTTTCACTTAGTTTTGCACGAATGTGTGGCTGCAGCGCACTGGGTCTGCTCGTTGCCTCCCACGCCCAGGGTCTACCACCGGGTTCGCCAACTGTCGTCTGTACCCTGTGTACCCGCGTCTGCCAGCCACTGCTTTTTCTTGCTGGGACCCCTTGACCCCTCTCCATAGGCCTCCAACTCCGCCCCTCCTTACCGGTCTGGATGTACGGTAGTCAGACTTCCATTCAGTTCATTTCTCTCTGTTCTGGTTGTTTCTTGTTTCTCAATTTTTGTTGTCCTTAGTTTTGGTTGCGCGAGGAGGCACAGTGCATCTTGGCTGGAAGTCCGTAGTGTTATTTTCTTGCTTTGGCATAAGGGTAATGCTGGCCTCATAAAACGAATTTGGGAGTGTTACCTCCTCTTTAATTTTGGGAGGGAAACTTGAGAAGGATTTGCATTAATTATACTTTAAAAGTTTGGTAAAATTTACCAGTCAAGCAATCTATTTTGGGTTTTTCTTCATTGGGAGATTTTTAATTACTGAGTTAATCTTAATACTAATTGGTCTGTTCAGATTGTCTAATTCTTTGTGACTCAGTCTTGGTTGAGTATGTCTTTAAGAATTTTTCATTTCTTCTAGGTTGTCCAGTGTTTATATAGAGTTGTTCGTAGTAGCTTCGTATCCTTTCTAATTCTGTGGTTTGATTTGTAATGTATTCTCTTTAATTTATAATTTTAATAATTTGAGTTCTCTCTTTTTTCTTTGGTTTATGTAAATATTTGTCTGTTTTCGCATGGCTTGATCCTGTATATAAAAAATCTCAAGGAATCCTCAAAAAAATGACTAGAGGCTCCTGGTCAAAATGGTAGTATAGGTCAATGCAGTACTCATATCTCTCACAACCAGATCAGAATTATATCTAAGCTACAGGACAACCATCATTCAGAACTTCCTAAAACCCAGCTGAAACAAGTCTACAACTAAGGATATAAAGAAGAAGCCACATCCAGACTAGTAGGAGGGGCAGAGGTGCAGAATGTACTGGTCCCAAACCCATGTGTGGCAGATAAAAAGTGGGATGGATATCTCAGCTGCAGAGGTCCCAATTTAGGAGTGAGGAGTCCCAGGCACACACTGAGCCCTGCAGCTCAAGGTTCCAGTGTCAGGAAGAGAAGTGCCTTTAACTTCTGGCTGTGAAACCCAGTGGGGACTGTGGCTGACTGAAACTGAGGGTTTCTGGAGTCCCAGGCATTCCTCTTACAGGAACTGTGCACGGACTTACTCAGACTCACTTGCTCCAAGCTCTAGCACTGGGGCAACAGCTTGAAAGGCAGCTGGAACATACAGGAAGGAACTGAAGTGTCTGACACCAGGGCAAGTACAGGAGAGACAGCTTTCTCCCAAGCAGAAGTGCTAGTGGAGGCCATTGTGCCTTTTCTGAGCCTTTCCCCACAGAGCCAGCAGGAAGGTGTCATATCTTCAGTCTCCATCAACCTTGCTAGAGCTATTCACCCTGCCCTGGTGATTCCCCAAGACTCTGCCCCACGTATCTTGCAGGCCCACCCAAACTGTTTTCAGTGGCTTTTCCGTACAAATGACCTGTCTTGGTTAATCCTTCATTCTGACTTTCCTAAAATCTCTCAGATAAGCAGCACCTGGCCTGTATCTCTAACTTAGTTGCCTCAGGCCTAGCACTAGTGGCAACCAGCCTTAGTTCGCAGCTTGACCTCTCCTCGACACCTCCAAGCCCAGTTCAAGTAATAGCCGTGTGCAGATTGCTGTGTGGCTCATGCCAGGTGGCCCCAGTTAGAATGCTGGTGGTGGCTGACCTTTACTGGCACTTCTCAGGAAGCCCCTGAGCCAGTGCACCAAGTGGACTGCTTCAGACCACATTAAAGTACCACCCAACCACCTCATAAGTGTCACACTCAAGGGGCAGACTCAGCGGGCACCAGAGCCCCACTGAAGCAAGTCCTGCTCCATGGGGTGAGTCTCTGTACAGATGATTCCCCAAAGTGGTTGTAGTCAGTCCTTGCAGCTCATTGGCCTGAGGGTAAATCCCTCCCATTGAGGTGCCAGCAGCAATCAAGGCCTAACTACAACAGGAAGGCATACACAGCTCATATTCTGTCTGGGATAGCACACAAGTACCCAGCTTGGGTGATCAGGGAGACTGTGCCACTGGATTGTAAAGAACAACACTGTTGTACATGAGGCCACTCTACCAAGACCGAGACAAAGGAGCTCTCCCTAATACACAGAAATAATCACATGAATGCTGCCATAATGAGAAGACAAACAAACATTCCCAAATGAAATGACAGAACAAAACTGCATAAAAAGCATTAAACAAAATGGAGGCAAGCAATCTACTAGCGTCAGAGTTCAAAATACTTTTTGTAGGGATGCTCAATGTACTTAAGGGAGGAGTAGTTGAACTTAGAACTTCAACAAAGAAATAGGAAACAAAAACAGAACTAGAAAAAATGAAGAACTAGAAATGAAGACTATATTACAGGGACTCATCAGTGGAATAGATGGAGTGGAGGATCAAGTCAGAGATTTGGAAGATAAGGAAACAGAAAACTCCCAATTCAGAACAGCAAAAAGAAAAATGAACCCCCCTCCCAAATGAGGATAGTGCAAAAGTGCCTTTGGGACAACTTCAAGAGTACCAGCTTCCACATCATGGGATGCTGGAAAGAGATGAGAAGGAGCAAAAAATTGAAAACCTATGTGAGATAACAATGACAGAAAACTTCCCTGACTTGGTGAAGGAAATAGACATGGTAGTCCAGGAAGCACAGAGAGTCCCAAACAAGATGAACCCAAAGAGACCCATACCAAGACACATTATAATTAAAATGTCAAAGGTTAAAGACAAAGAGAGAATCTTAAAAATAGCAAGAGAAAGCAATTAGTTACCTACAAGGGAGCTCCCATAAGACTGTCAGCTGTTTTCTGAACAGAAACTTTGCAGACCAGAAGGGACTAGCCCAAAATATTCTAAGTGATGAGAAGCAAGGACTTGTTGGGTTGCTCCCTAAAAAGTTTTTTTCCCCATAAGATGGCTATAGTAGTGTTTATTTGTTTCAATAGCTTAATAGTGCTTAAACTTCATTCGAAACAATTTTGTTAGATTGTTTTGTGACAGCTGTCATATCAACATGCATTAAAAAAAAACATCTAAATTGGTGAGGTTTTGTGTAGCCATTTTACTATTGAAGATGGAAGAAAATGTGCAACATTTTCAGTATATTATGTATTTTTAGTTCAAGAAAGGTAAAAATACAACGGAAACACAAAATTTGTGGGATGTATGCAGAAGGTACTGTGACTGATTGAACATGTCAAAAGTGGTTTGCAAAGTTTTATGCTGAAGATTTCTCACTGGATGATACTCCATGGTCAGGTATATCAGTTGAAGTTGATAGGAGTCAAATCAAGACATTGACAACAATCAACGTTAATACATGGTGAGAGATGCTTAAAATATCCAAATCAATAAAGTTATTGATGAAAATGAAAAATATGTCTTTTAGTTTACAGAAAAAAAACTAAACAGACTTTTTTGCCAACCCATTATAACCAAGATTACTCTACCACCCAACAAAGCTATCATTTGGAATTAAAGGACATCTAAAGAGCTTCCCAGACAAGAAAAAGCTAAAGGAGTTCATCACCTCCAAACTAGTGTTATATATGGTAAAGGGTCTTCAAGAAGAATGAAAAAAGATTAAAAATATGAGCAATAAAATTGCAAAAGATACATATCTATCAACAATTGAATCTAAAAAACAAACTAAATGAACAAACAAAACAGAAACAAACTCATAGGCACAGTGAACATTTGACGGTTGCCACATGGGAGGGCACTTTTGGGGAGGGGTGAAAAGGCAAAGGGATTAAGAAGTATAAATTGTTAGTTACAGAATAGTCACAGTGATGTAAAGTACAGTATAGGGAATATCGTCAGTAAGAATGTAATAACTATGGTGTAAGGTAATAGATTTATGGGCAGTCACTTAGTTGCATAATGTCTAATCACTGAGTTGTTCACTCGAAACTAATTTAATATTGTATGTCAACTATAATTGAAAAATAAAAGTATTTAAAAATAACTAGAGTTAGTAAACATATTAAGTAAATTGTAACATATAAGGTCAACACAAAAGTGCAACTTTTTTACACACTAGCAATGAAGAATCTCCAAAGGAAATTAAAACTACTTTTATTTACTGTAGCATCCAAAAGAATAAAGTACATCAAAATAAATTTACCCAAGTTAGTGAAAGACTTGTATGTGGAAAACTAATGAAACATGACAAAGGAAATGATAGAGGACTTAGCTAAATGGAAAGTTCATGGTCTGGAAAGCTTAGTATTATGAAGATGGTAACACTGCCCAAAGGAATGTATATACTCAATACAAGTATTAAAAAAATTCTAGTAGCCATTTTTCCCCAGAAATACAAAAACTGATCATAAAATTCATAAGGAAGTACAAGTGGTTCCGAATAATCAAAACAGAATTTTGGAAAAGATCAGAGTAGGAGTAATACTTTTCAATTTTATATCCACTAAAATCTACAGTAGTCAAAACAGTTTGGTACTGGCATAAGAATAAATATATAGACCAATGAAATAGAATTGAGAGTCCAGCAATAAACCCTTATATCTGTTGCTAATTTGCTCTTGACAAGGGTGCTGAAACTGTTCAGTAGGAAAAGAATAGTATCTTCAATAAATGGTGCTAGGGCAACTGGATATCCACATGCAGGAAAAAGAAAAAGAAAAATCTGCAGTTCTGCTTCACACCATTGTGGATCAGCAACTTAAATATGAAAGCCAAAACTATAAAACCAGAGGAAATTTTTTTGACCTTGGATTTGGCAATGGAGTCTAAAATATGACCCCAAGAATACAAACATAAAAGTACAACCAAGAAAATAGATAAATTGGATTGCATCAAAGTTAAGAATTTTTGTACATCAAAGAACATAACGAAGTAAGTGAATAGATAGCCTGCAAAATGGGAAAATATATTTGCAAATCCCGTATCATAAGAATCTAGTATCCATAATATATAGGGAATTTTTTTATAAAGCAACAAAAAGACAACCAAATTAAAGTTGGACAAATTACTTGAATACACATTTTTCTGAAGAAGATATACAAATACCCAGCAAACACATGGCAAGGTGCTCAACATCACTGATCATTAGGGAAATGCAAATCAACCACAATGAGGTCCTACTTTATGCCCATAGGATGGCTATAATCAAAATAACAAGCATTGGCATTTAGAGAGATTGGAACCCTTGTATTGTATATTGTTATTGGGCATGCAAAATGATGCAGCTGAAGTGGGAAAGTTTGGTGAGTTCTCAAAAAGTTAAACATAGAATTACCATATGACCCAGCAAGTCAGTGCCTAGGTATAAACCCCAAAGATTTCAAGCATGCATCTTTATGGCAGCACTGTCCTCAATAGCCAAAAAGGTCAAAGAGTCCAAATGCTCATCAGTGTTCGAATGGATACACAAATTCTGGTATATCCATAAAGAGGAATGAAGTACTGATACATACTACAACCTGGATGAATTATAAACACATGCTTAGTGAAAGAAACCAGTCACAAAAGATCACACATTATATAATACTGTTTATATGATATATCCAAAATGGATAAATTTATAGAGACAGAAGCAAATTTTAGTGATTACCAGGGGTTTGGAGTGGGAAAAGTGAAGTGACTCCTTAATAGATATGGGGTTTTATTTTGGTGTGGTTGAAAGTTTTGGAACTAGATATGGGTAGTCATTACAAAATACTGTGAATGTGCTAAATGCCACAGAATTAAATACTTTAATATTAATTTAAAATTAATTTAACTTACATAATATGAATTTCACTCCACTAAAAATGTTAATAGTGGCAGGAATAGATTATAACATTCATTTTTTAAAAGAATCCATGAGCTTATACTCATACTAAGAAACACTTAAATAGGGGTGTGGGATAAGGGGAAGAATATAGAAAAGAAGTCTCTACTTAATAGAAGAATGCTAACTGGAATGTATAAAGAATAGGGTTATTTTTAATCACCATAATGACTTGGTTATAATTGCTGACCACTAAGTGAAAAATTGTTGCGAAATAGGATATTCATTGTCTCAAAGTGCAACCATATTCACTGTTTATTGCTTTCAAAGGGAAATGGTATCCTTTATAATAAAGACATCTGACAGATACCACCTAAACCAAGTGATCAAACTTAGCACCACTTACATATTCTAAACTGGTTTATCAAAAAAAAGTGAGTGTGAAAGTGATTAAATGTGGCAACATGTTAACAGTTGGTGAATCTAGATGAAGGGTATATGGGTGATCATTGAACCAATCTTGCATCTTTTCTGTACATATTAAATATTTCAAAATAAGAATTTACAGTCCCACCAACAGTGCACTAGGGTTCCCTTTTCTCCACAACCTCTCTGACACTTGTTATTTGTTGCTTTGTTTATAATGATAATTTTCACTGGTTCGAAGTGATATCTCATTGTGGTTTTAATTTGCATCTCTCTCATGGCTAGTGATACTGAGCATCTTTTCATATGTCTCTGGATCCCCTGTAGGTCCTCCTTGGAGAAGTGTCTGTTCAAGTCCTTTGCCTATTTTTTTAAAGATTTTTTCTTTTTTTTAATATTTTGTATTGGTTATACCATTACAGTTTTCCCAATTCTTATCCCTTTATCCCCCCTCTGCCGTGCCCCCACAACCCTCCAGCATTACCCCCCACTTAGTTCATGTCCATGAGTTGTACGCATAAGTTCTCTATTTCCTATATCATTCTTTATCTCTCCCAATCTATTTTATGCTTACTAATTATGCTTCTTCTTCCCTCTACATCTTCCCTCTTATTCTTCCCTTCCTGCTCCCACTGAAATCCCTCCATGTGACTTCAATTTCTCTGATTCTGTTCTTATTCTAGTTGTTTACTTAGTTTTGTTTTCATTGTTTTTCTTTCTTTTAGGTCATTTGTTGATAGTTGTAAGTCCGTTGTCATTTTACCATTCATATTTTCTATCTTTTTTTCCTTAGATAAGTCCCTTTAACCTTTCATGTAATAATGACTTGTTGATGATGAACTTTAACTTGACCTTACCTGGGAAGCACTTTATCTGCCCTTCCATTCTAAATGAAAGCATTGCTGGATAGAGTAATCTCAGATGTAGGTCCTTGCCTTTCTTCTTGCCTGCAAGGTTTCTTTTGAGAAATCAGCTGGTAGCCTTATGAGCACTCCTTTGTAGGTAACTCTCCTTTCCTCTTGCTTCTTTTAGGATTTTTTCTTTACCTTTAATCTTGGGTAACTTAATGATGATGTGCCTTGGTGTGTTCCTGTTTGGGCCCAACTTCTTTGGGACTCTCTGGGCTTCCTGGACTTCCTGAAAGTCTATTTCCTTTGCCAGATTGGGGAAGTTTTCCTTCATTATTAGTTTTCAATTTCTTGATGTTCTTCTTCTGCCACCCCTGTAATTCAGATATTGTAATATTTCAGGTTGTCCCCAGAGGTTCCTAAGTCTCTCTTCACTTTTTTAAGTTCTTGTTTCTTTATTCTGTTCTGGTTGGATGTTTATTTTTCCCTTTTGTTCCAAATATTTGCTTTGAATCCTGGTTTCCTTCCTGTCACTGTTGGTTCCCTGAATATTTTGCTTTATTTCATTTTGGGTATCTTTCATTTGTTTTTGTCATTGTTTGACCAAACTCAATCAGATCTGTGAGCATTCTGATTACCAGAGCTTTAAATTCTCCATCAGATAGGTTGGCTATCTCCTCCTTGCTTAGTTCTCTTTCTGAGGTTTTGCTTTATTTTTTCATTTGGGCCATATTTCTTTGTCTTGGTGCACCTGATTAGTTGTAAGGGAGCAGGGCCTTAGCTATTCACCCAGGCAGGGCGACCCTCTTTGCTGCACTTTGGCATTGCCTGTTGGGGAGAGGCCAAAGAGGGAACAATGCAGGTCACCTGCTTGTCTCAGGTGCACTTTCCAGCATATTTGTGTGAGACTGGGAGCATCTCCGAGCACAGTAACCCCTGCCTTACTCCACGGTCAACTATGAGTCTCAGTTTCTCCTTGAGCCCACCCCACCTGTGCTGTCTGCCACCTTCACTTCAGTTTTTTTGAGCCAGCCCAGCTAGCGCGGTCCACCACTTTACTGGTCTGATTGTTCTGCTTGTTTTTTTCTTTAATTCCTTGGTTGGAGTTCCATGCATTGTGAATTTCTGGCACTTCTGGTTTATTGATTTTAGATTGGTTGTTATCCTCCTTTTGGTTGTGTGAGGAAGCGTAGGGTTTCAACCTCCACCTCCATCTTGACCAGAACTCAGATTTGGTTTCTCAAGTCCTTTGCCCATTTTTTAATTGGGTTGTTTGTCTCCTTCGAGTAGAATCATGTGAGTTTTTTAATATATTTTGGAGATCATACCCTTGTCTGAGGTATCATTGGCAAATATGTTTTCCCATACAGTTGGTTCTCTTTTCATTTTAATGCTGTTTTCTTTAGCCATGCAGAAGCTTTTATTTTTATGAGATCCCATTTGTTTATTGTTTCCTTTTATCCCATGTTCTAGGGGACATATCAGTGAAAATATTGCTGCATGGAATATCTGAGATTTTCCTGCCTATGTTCTCCTCTAGGACTTTTATGGTTTCACGACTTATATTTAAGTCTTTTATCCACCTTGACTTTATTTTTGTGTATGGTGCAGCCACTATGGAAAACAGTATGGAATTTCCTCAGAAAACTAAAAATATAACTGCTTTTTGATCTGGCAGTTCCATTGCTAAGATTATATCCTAAGAACCCTGAAATACCAATCCAAAAGAACCTATGGACCCCAGTGTTCCTAGCAGCACAAGTTACAATAGCCAAGTGCTGGAAGCAACCTAAGTGTCCATCAGTAGATGAGTGGATCAAAAACTATGGTATGTTTACGCAATGGAATTCTATGCAGCAGAAAGAAGAAGGAACTCCTACCATTTGTGACAGCATGGATGGAACTGGAGAGCATTATGCTGAGTGAAATAAGCCAGGTGGTGAAAGAGAAATACCATATGATCTCACCTTTAAGAGGAACCTAAACAACAAAACAAACAAGCAAGCAAAATATAACCAAAATATAACCAAAATATAACCAAAGACATTGGAATTAAGAACAAATGTACAGTAACCAGAGGGTAGATGAGAGAGGATAATGGGGGATGGGGGAAGGGTTTTCAGGAACAACTGTAAAGGACACATGGACAAAAACAAGGGTGGGTGGAATCGGGAGGGAGGTTGGGATGGCTGGGGTCGGAGGGAAAGGTAGGGAGAAAAGGCAGAAAACTATTTGAACAATAATGAAATTCAAAAGTATTTAATAAAAAAGTAAAATAAAAACTACACACACACAAACAAAATAAGAATTTGGGGTACAGATGAAATTTGAATATGACTTTGCCTTTTCAATAGTCTTACCTAAAGATATAACTCCTTAGCTTGATATTTATCGATCTTCATGATCTAGCCCCTGCTTATTATCACAATGTTACCTCTTTCCATTATATTTCTCAAATTAGTTTAAACTTGAGCTATACCACACTTCTTCACTATTTTCAAATTGTCGGTGATTACTTTCACCCTCTTGATGTCATACATGCTATGTAGTTCTCCTTGAAATGTCCTCTTCTTGTTTTTAGCTTAACTCCCAGCTGTTCTTCTGAATATTATGCAGTTATCATCTACATGACCTTTTTCTGATTATCCTGGACTGAGTGGAGCCTATAGGACATTGTTCATTCATATGCCTATTATACTACTTATGACATTGTACAGTTTATTGGCTGAGTACTTGTATGTCTCACTAGACTGTGATCTTGGGTCCTTGGATTATGATTTATTTTTTTCTTGGTATTCACAGTACATATAAGAATACATGCCAAACAGTGGATGCTTAATACATGATTTTTAAATAAATGAGTAAATTTCATCACTTACTGTTTTATGGAACATCTTATTCTAATTTAAAAGAGGCTTGCTTATTCTTTTTTTGTTTGTTTTTACTTAATGATAGGATATACTAGTTATATATTTGTCATGTTTTGTTTTCTTAGTTTTATTTTTTTGCCAACTTTATAGTTAATGAATTCATGAGAAACAGTTAGTATTTTATAGAATTTCACAGTACTAGTACTGCTTAGATGATTATAATTTAAAAGAAGTAATATCTATATAAAGTATGCAGCATAGTGTGACAGAGTAAGCACAACTTTGGGTCTTGGTCATCATTAAGAATTTAATGAAATCCAAAGAAAATAGAGAACTCTTTTTGTGAAAATTATAATATCTACAGAAAGTTTCACATACAATTTTGGATAGTTCACAAACCCTGTGAATGATTATCTATGGCCCCAAGTTAAGAACTTGTGTTTTAACTCAATGCTGGCCTCAGGTAACATCTTTCAGTAATTCCTCACCTCTACCAAATTAGGAAAGGAGTGAAAAAGAGGGAATGTGTTAAAAATGTTTTTAAAGAATCAGGATTTGTTGGGATTGATAAAAATGTATTAGAAATGAAAGCAAACTGAAAATCCTCTAGCCCACCTTTAAAATTGTATGTTTTCTTTAAAACAGTTCTTGGATCTCAGGAAATCAAAATAGCAGAAAAATCTAAAAAAAAATAATAGTGAAAATACTGGGTATGGTTAAAGCTGAGTTCAGTAAAATACATAGTCTTAACTGCATATATTTCTAAAGAAAGAATGAAATAGAGTATTCAAATGAAAAAGTTAGAAAAACATCATGGTAAGCCTAAGGGAAATTAAAGGAAATAATAGGAGCTGAAAATCAAAATTAATGCATTAAAAGAAACCTACTTAGATGACTACTATAATCTCCTGACAGGTCTCCCTAGCACTACCTGCATAAGTAACATTCATCATTGCCCTTAAAATTGCTCACAAGACCCATTATAACTGGCTTTTTCTATCTTTAAAAATTTTAATAGGCACATTGAAAAACTAAAAACAGGTGAAATTAGTTATAATAATGTTTATTTAACTTAGTATGCCCAGAATATTATTTTAACATGTAATCAATTAAAAAATTATCAGGAAGGTATTTTACATTGTTGAGGTTTTCTGTACTCTTTGAAATCCAGTATGTATTTTACACTTATGGCACTTGTAAATACAGACCAGCCATATTTCAAGTGCATAATAGCTAGCCACAAGTTAAATTTAGAAGCAATAGAAGATAGTCACAAAGGCAAAAAATAGATAGCATTGGCTATAATAAAGAATTGTATTAAAAATTAAGGAAGAAACAAAATAGGAATATATTTGCAGCATAATATAGTGTAATATTATTACTATTATTAATATGCAAAGAATTAATTCAAATCACTAGGAATACTTAAGACCCTGAAAAGATAACAAATAACCAGTTTACAAGAGAGCTAGCAACAAACATAAAAGATAACATTTAATCTCATTAATAATCAAGTGTATATTTAAAAAAATAGTAATATACTATTTTTATCTATCAAGGTAGCAAAGATTTTAAAACTATAATTTCCAGGGTTGTGGAAAATGCAGTCAAAGGGTGTTCTCATCAAGCATGTGGGGGAATATGAAGTAGTAAAACCTTTGTGAAAAGCAGTTTAGCAACAGACACAAAAATTCTGTTTCCTTGAATATATTATATATAGAGAAAAACTGCATGCCAAAAATTTCCTTATTAGAGGTTAAAGTATTGGTATAGTGATGTGATGAAATACTATGAGCAGTAACATGAAAAGTCTTTCTATAATACTAATCTGGAAAAAGATACAGAATTGGAGATCTTATATCTGTGTTTGTGGAGAAAAATCAAGCCTATGTTTAGAGAATAAGACCAAGAATATTTATCAGAATGTTAACAGTGTTTATTTTAGGACCTCAGATTATTTTCCAGTTTTCTGTTTTCAAATGTCACAAAATTAGTATTACCTATATGATAAAATAAAATGCTTAAAGTGGTAGGATTCTTAAATATGATTTGAAAAGTCATACTAATTCAAATATGCTCTACCTCTTAAGTGTGTACTGTATTTAAAAAAACACAGTACTTTGCAACTGATGAGCTAAGCATAGGTCACCCAAATATTCTGTGGTTTCACTCCATCCTTTTTTCATAGTGATGTTTTTTGACTTTCCAATAAAAGTTAATCACCAATTTTTTATTCCCTTACTTTTGGCTTAATTCTTACCTCCAGAAAAGTTAAATAATACTTTTTAAATTAATGTATAAAATATGTAATTCCCATTTTTTTCCCAGTTTAATAGGGTTAAATAACTCACAACTATACTCTTACTAGCAACATTTAATATCTTGATGTACTAATTTGCTCTACTGTTGTTTTGATTAATACTTCTTCCCTTCATTTTAAGGTTATTCTGGTACAAGTTAACCCAGGGGAAGCATTTACAATAAGAAGAGAAGATGGACAGTTTCAGTGCATTACAGGTAAGAATGGTAATGTATTATTGTTTGAGACAACAGAAAAACTTAACAATACATAAAAGTATATATGCGTCTGGTTTCTTCCTTTCTTTTTCACTAACACTACACCAAAGCAAACTCTTAATACCTTATGGCTTAAGTATTGCAGTAGCATCCTAATTAGTTTCTTTGCCCTATTTTCTTGATTAATCTTACTATAATATTATAATTGTTTATGTCACTTTCTTGCTCAAAAGTCTTCAGTGAATCCAGTTCAGGTTCCTTAGTCTTTTTAAAAGATCATTTCATCTTGTAGACTTTCTTCCCACTTTCGCTTCAATTATTGTTTTACTTCTAGCTTGTTAGGTTAACTTGTTCACTGTCTCTTGAACCTGTCTTGTACTTACTGTATACTATTCTTACCTAGAATTCATTCATAACTACCACCCTCCAGTCTATCCATAATTCAAGACTGATGTCAGATCTTATCTTTAAAAGGTTTCTTGTAAAGTTTTTAGTGAGTATTCTCTGCATTACTCTCTAGCCACCCCATGCACACACTTGTGACAAACAAAAATGTCTCCAGATATCAGCAGATGTTCCCTGGGGGAAAAAATCACCCCCAGATGAAAACAACCACCCTATGTGAAGGCAAGAGGCAAAAAGGTCACTGGCTCTGAAATTAGAGAACCTGGGTTTAAATCCTAACTCTGTTGTTTATTGTCTGTATAAACTTTCATGTTATTTAACCTCTATCAGGTACATTTCTTATCAGTAAAATTTCCATCCTTGTGATAATAGTACACCTCATAGGATAATTGTGAGGGTTAACTAATGTGCATGTAAAGCACTGTAAACTAGACCCAGCACATGGAAGGCACTCAATAAATGATGATGTTGGGTGCTGTGGTGTTGCTTAATAGAAAGGTACTCCCATCACCTGTAAAACCCTGTAATACCTATTATTGTGCCATTCATTTAGCAAATATCTATGTTCTTTTTAGAACATTTCTTCTAGTTATATTTTTAAAAGCTGTTTAAATTTTGTTGTTTAACTCGAGATGTTCATTCAATCTCTTTAGATTTTAAGCACTTTAAGGGCAGGTGCTATTTCTTACATTTCTTGTATACCCTTCAGTTATTGGCCTTCCACATGTTTAGTACATAAATAATAGTGTTGCTTTCATTTGAAAAGAGCACATTAGAAGTAGGGTTTCCATATGCTTCATCATCCAACCTAGCATACTTCCAAGAATGAAAGAGACCCTAGCAATTACTCTAAGGCAAGTGGTATCAGTCAAGATTGTCCCAGTCAAACCAGGACTAATGGTACCTCCCATTTACCATGTCTGTCTACTAGATTTAATCCAAGAAGAAATAGACCTAACTCTTTCTAGAGAGGCAGTTAGCTCAGTAATTACAATAAATATTTTTAGCCTGCCATCTAAACCTTACATGCTTTAGAGTTAGCACTTTCTGTAAGTTAATATAAATCTTTTGTGTGGCAAATAAGATAACTTCAAAATAGGATGGGTCCACATACTATGAGCTTAAAAGAAACCACATAGTAGATTTTTAGGCAATATAATAAACTTTGCCTGTCTTCACTTGGCAGTTAGGTTTTCATAAAAGTTATTTTTATACTGGGCACTTCTTAGAGTGTAAGTTTCTAAGAGAGCACTCACCTGAGGTTTGTTTATACATCCCTTTTCAAATTGTTTGCAATAAATACTGTTTATGATGGAAGCATTTTAACTAATATAACATTGATTTTTTAAACATCTACAAATGAGGATACTATACACATTGCTATTTTAGTGTGACTTAAAATACAAAAACTGCTGGTTTTTAAATCTTATATTTTAAAAATCAACTGTAACTAGAAGGTTTAAATCCCCTCCCTCATAAAGTCAATTAAATTGATTTTTATGTGGCAGTTACCCCTTCAGTCAGGACCAAAAAAGCCAATCTAATTTATGATGTGCCTGTAGTACTAACAGTTTCCTAATAGTAGAAACTGCCTACCATGTGAAGATATTTTTAGGCAGTAGAAACAGGAGACTCCCCTCTTTATATTACCAATTACAAGAGTGGAAGCTTTGTTTTAAAATTATGAGGTGGAGTTTTTTAAAACACAGGAAAGGATAAGGGGAACCAGTCCGAAAGTAAAAAGCTCTTCCTTCTGTTTGTTTTTATTAATCCAAAATTGAAATATGGGATATAGGTGGAAGGAATGAGGGATTGGGGTTTAAGTCTTTGTGAAGACCAGTGTGTCCTCAAGCCAAGCAAGAAAATAAGAGAGGATGAGAAAAGAACGTAACCGCTGGAGCTCATCTTCTTCCTTTTCCTTCCCCTTTGCCATCACTAGTTTCTATACCATGGCAGTCATCTTCCTGAACTAGTTCTGGAGCTAGGTAAAAAAGTAAGAGTAGAAGTAGAAGCGGAGGCAGCAGATAAGAGAAAGTTTTAAAGGAGGAAAATAATATGCCAGTGAACCTGAGAGAAAAATGGGACCCTATAGGCCCTAAGGCTATCAAGTTAGGAAAGCTTATCTTTTCACAGTCACTATACTGAGAAAAAAAACCCTCTAGTGAAGCCTAAAGAATTGCCCTGGCCAGGTTTCTTAGTTGGTTGGAGTATCATCTTGTATGCCAAAAAGTTTGCAGATTTGATTCCCAGTCAGGGCACATACCTAGGTTGTGGGTTCATTGTGGGTTCAATCTATGGTTGGGGTGCATGCAGGGGACAACCAATTGATGTTTCTCTCTCACATTGATTCCTCTTTCTCTCTCCTCCCCCATTGCCTTCTTCTCTCTATATCAAAAAAAAAAATCAAGAAACATATCCTCAGGTGAGGATTAAAAAATAGAATTCAGGTAAATCAAGTATAAAATAAGCATTTGAATTAAAGACTTCTTTTTAAAGTAGTTTTATTACCTATCAAGAATTTATAGAAACAAAAACTATAAGTTAAAAAAGATCATAGGGAAATTTAGAGATCTAAATAATCCACTTACTTTAGAGGAGGTTCAGAATTTGTTAGTTAAAGCTAGTTATTGGCACGGCTCAATATAGTACTTTTTCTACTAAAGCATACTGCTTGGAGAGACAGATTGCCAATATTTTTTCATGAATTTACTAAGTATCTACTGAGGTATTGCTATACCAGCTCCAGGGGACTCAAAGAAAACTAAGACACGGGTCCTGCCATTCAAGAACACAGTGTAATAAGGAAGAAAGAGGGAAAATTAACTATTGTATTATAGTATAAAAAGAACCATTAGAGACCTGCATAAAGTGTTATGGGAGCATAGGAAGGGTGCTATCATGGAAAGTAATATGTTAGGGAAAAAATTCTTCAGAGAGAAGGTGATGTGACCTTTAAGCAAAGTAGTAGTTGGTCAAGTGGGAAAAGAGCTCAAGAGAGCATTTTAGGCAGAGGGAATAGTGTACAAAAGCAACAGAAGGAAAGAATAACTTGACTTATTTGAATAACTGCAAAGAGATCACAATTTCTAAAAAGTTGTAGACAGGGAATGTGAATGGAGACAAATCTGAAAATATAGTCAGAAATTAAAATGGCTTCATTGCCATACTAAGAACTTTATTGTAAAGGTGAGGGAGAGCCATTGAAGGAGATTATACAGGAGAGTTAAAATCCATTTTATGGTTGGGAAAGATCAGTAATGTCTTCCTGTTTTAGATTACCTGTTAACTTAAAAATCTTCTTACTATAAACATCTAGAAATATTCAATAAAATGTCACAAACATTCTTTTAAATATGTTCTCTCTCTTCCCTCCACAACCCCCCTAAAAGAAACTTTCATACTAAGGCGACTCCTCTAATTCACAAAGGGGCTTCAGATCCTATGTACCAAAACAAATGACAGTGTCTACTACGTGCAAGAGTGGAGAACTTAACTTTGTAAATATAACTTGCTTATTTTAGTAGAACTAGAGGTGGATATGAGTTACTTAGTGAACCTCATTTGCAGAAGTGAAAACAAATGAAATCTTAGACTACCTAAGTAAATGTAAGTTCATACCGATGGCTTAGTAGTATGGTTTTATGGTAGGTATCCTTTTAACATGTTTTTAAAAAGTATTGACAATAGGTTGAACCCAGGAATGTAACTAGGAGAGCATAGAATTGTGAATTATTATAAAAGACTGTAAAATTATGTGAAAGATGTTTAACTTAGAGGTATTGTTTTTTACTTTTTTAGAGGGCAGACTTTTTTAGGCTAACAGGTGAGAGTTAATGGAAAGCAAATTTCGACTCAGGGAAGATCTATCCAATAATTATGGCTGTATATAGAGTCATTGCTCTGTTTTGCCAGAATCCCATCATTATAAGTGCTTATGCAATGGTTAGATGATTTTATGAAAAGTAATTCTTCTGTAGAAGAAGGTTTATTGGTAATCATCAACATTCATTCTAGCTAGATTCTTTGATTCGAAATAACCAGTTAATTAGACTGAGACCTCTTTAGTTAATTTTGGAAAGAAAACACTAAATGAAAGTTAAATTTAACAAGTATATCTGTGCACAGACACATTTTTAAAGTGATTGAGTCAGTGATTGGTTATTGTTAATAATAGACCCTTAAACATTAGGATGCCAACTAGTTTATTAATTCATATTTCTTTTTTTAATATACAGGATCTGGCACAAATGACACCCTTTTTTATTACAAAATCATAAGCATGTAATTCTGTAACATAATAATATCATACGCAAACACACCTATAACATTTTAGGTAAAGTGTTCAAATTAAACAGTAAATTATTATACCCTTATTATTACCCTACCAACCACATGTAAGCAGTCGCTACTTCTGCCAGACTCTGTATTTTATTGATTATGCTATTATATTTGTCCCAGTTTTACACCCAGTGCCCTGCTCCACCTGGTACTTGCCATTACCTTCAATAATGCCCACTTTAGTTCATGTCCATGGGTCATGCATATAAGTTCTGTAGCAGCTCCATTTCCTATATTGTTCTTAACATTCCTCTCCCTGTTTTGTACCTATCAATTAGTACTTTTTTAAATATATAATCTTTATTAAATTTTTTCATTACCATTTAGTCCCCTTATAACCCCTTCTACACAGCAATCACCATACTGTTGTCCATATCCATGAGTTCTTTTTCCTTTTTGCTTAATCCCTCTATCCTCTAATCTTTCCCTCCACACTAGCTGTGTCATCCTGCTCTCCATCTATAAGTCTTTCCCCATTTTCCTTGTTAGTTCAGTTTGTTCATTAGATTTCACATATGAATGAAATCATTATGGTATTTGTCTTTCTCTGACTGATTCTACTTAGCATAATGTTCTCTTGGTCCATCCATACTGTCGCAAAGACTAAAAGTTTCTTCTTTTTCATAGCTGAGTAGAATTCCATTGTGTAAATGTTCCATAGATGTTTTAGTCAAACGTCTGTTGATGGACACTTGGGCTGCTTCCATATCTTAGCTATTGTGAATAACACTGCAGTGATCATAGGACTGCTCATGTTCTTTTGAATTAGTGTTTTGGGTTCCTTCAGATATATTCCCAGAAGTAGGAACACTGGGTCAACAGGTAGATCCATTTTAAATTTTTTGAGGTTATCTCCATACTGCTTTCCACAGTGGCTGTACCAGTCTGCATTCCCACCAGCAAGGCAAAAGGGCTCACCTTTCTCCCCATCCTCACCAGCACTTGTTTGTTTATTTACTGGTGATAGCCATCCTGAAAGGTGTGAAATGGTATCTCATTGTGATTTTTGTTCGCATTTTTCTGATGATTAGTGATGTTGAACCTTTTTTCACATGTCTGTTGGTCATCTGTACGTCCTCTTGGGAGAAATATCTGTTCAGGTCCTTTGTCCATTTTTTTATCAGGTTGTGCGCCCTTTTTGTGTGTGGTTTTTTTTTTGTGTGTGTGTTGAGCTTTGTAAGTACTTTCTAAATTTTGGATGTTAAACCCTTTATCAGATGTATTGGCAAATATGTTCTCCCATTCAGGGGGTTATCTTTTAATTTTGCTGATAATTTTCTTTGCTGTGCAAAACCTTTTAGTTTGATGAACTCCCATTTGTTTTTCTTTTGTTTCCCTTTCCAGAAGAGATATATATGATAAAAAAGTTTTATGAGCAATGACCAATAATTTGCTTCCTGTGTTTTCTTCTAGGATTTTTATGGTTTGGGGGCTGACATTTAAGTCTTTGATCCATTTTGAATTTATTCCTGTATGTGGTGTAAGAAAGTCTCGTTTCATTTTTCTGCACTATCTGTCCAATTTTCTAACACCATTTATTGAATAAACTATCTTTATCCCATTATATGTGCTTACTTCTTTTGTTGAATATTAGTTGACTATAATGGTTTGAGTTTATTCTGGGACTCTCTGCTCTGTTCCATTGATCTTCATGTCTGTTTTTATGCCAGTACCATGCAGTTTTGATTACTATGGCCTTACAGTACAGTTTGATATTATGTAGCGTGATTGTTCCAACTTTAGTCTTTCTCTGGATCACAGTTGCTATTCAGGGCCTTTTGTGGTTCCATGTAAATTTTTGAAATACTGGTTTTAGTTCTGTGAAATCTGTCATTGAATCTTTTAGGAATTGTTTAGAATCAATAGATTACTTTGGGTAGTGTGGACATTTCAATGATGTTGATTCGTCCTATCCATGAATATGGTATGTACTTCCACTTTGTATCTTCTTCAATTTCTTAGAAGTACAGGTCATGTTTTCTTATCCATTCAGCTACTTTATGTATTTTGATTGTAGCATTTAATCCATTTACATTTGAGGTTATAATTGGTAGGTACTTACTAATTTCCTCCCTTTGTTCCTGTGTTCCTCTCTCTCACACAGTTTTTCTTCCTCTTCATAAGGTAGTTCCTTTATCATGTCTTGCAGTGCTAGTTTGGTGGAAGTGTAGTCTTTTAGCTTTCTTTTTTTTGGGAAAGGCCTTATTTTGCCTTCCATTTTAATTGGTAGCTTTGCTGGGTAGAGTAATCTTGGTTGCAGGTCTTTGCTTTTCATTACTTGGAGTATTTCTTGCCATTCCCATCTGGCTTGTAGTGTTTTTGTTGAGAGATCAGCTGCTAGCCTTGTCTTGACTCCCTTGCGTGTTACTTTCTGTTTCTTCCTTGCTGCCTTTAAGATTCTCTTTGTCTTTGAATTTTTCTTTTTTTTTTAATTATTATGTGTCTTGGAGTAGGCCTCTTCAGTTTCCTCTTGATTGGGACCCTATGTGCTTCCTGGATTTGTGTGACTTTCTTTCTCATCAAATTAGGGAAGTTTCCAATCATTTCTTTTTCAAACAGGTTTTCTATCCCTGGCTCCTTTTCTTCTGCTTCTGGTATCTTTATTATACAGATATTTTTATGTTTCATGTTGTCCTGCAGTTCCCTTAACCCTCTTCATTCTTTTTGAGTCTTTTTCCTTTTCTTGCTCTTTCTGGGATTTTTTTTTCTACCTTGTCATCCAGCTCACTGATTTGATCCTGTGCTTTATCTAGCCTAATTTTGATTCCTTCTTCTGTGTTCTTCAATTGAATAATATTATACTTCATTTCCTCTTGTCTCTTCTTGATTGTTTCTGTGTCCTTTTTCATGCTGATATAGCTTGCAGTGAGTTCCTCATAGATTCCCTGTAGTTTCTGGTAATTCTCAGTGAGCTAATTTAGCCTCCTTATAACCATTGTTTTAATCTCAATATCTGATAGTTGACTTGCCTCTATTTCATTTAGCATTCTTTCTGAGGATTCCTCCTTTCCTTTGGATTGGGGGTTGGTTCTTTGTCTTCCCATAATCTGTGGGAGTCTTCTTGTGCTTGTTTTTCCTTCTTAAATGGATGTGTTTTGACTTTCTGACTTTTCCATGTGGACATCTATAGTAGGAGGCCTGTGAGATTCAGTGGTGCAGTCTCGATCACCTGAGCTTGATGCTCTTGGGATACCCTTTGTGCCTTTTGTGCTGGTTCTCTGGATTTAATTGGGTTATGATTATTGTTGGGTCTTTCTTTTGTAGGTCCTTCCCTCCAGCTTGTTGACTGAGGGTCACTCTGCCCACCACATCTTGTATGCTGTTGTGCAGGTGCCTGCGCTCTGACAAAGGTGGGGGCAGAGTGGGCTGGTGACGCCTGAGGAGAGACTGAGGACTGATGCTTTGGGGGAGAACTGAGAGAGTAGACAGTGGGATCCTGGTGCTGAATTATCCACCAGAGGGTAGCAGCCATCGTGTTCAGGCAGACTGAGACCTACTTTTTATTTTTAAGAGTGGTACTTACCCATTTGGTAGGCTGATAAAACGTCTTTCTTTTGTTTTGCAGTAGGTGGCCCTGAAGCATAAAGTTTTCAATTTCTCTTGTGCTGCTCTGGCTTCTCAGATCTTTGCCGGGCAATGAAGTAGCCTAGTATTCCATGTGGAGGTGGGCATCTTTTTTGTGACCAGTTGCTTCAGTCTCGGGGTACCATTCCCATAGGGAAATATGGGGAGTGATGGGCTTTTGAGCCTGTGAAAATCCCAGTGCTGCCCTCTACTACCACATGCTGCCAACAGTACAGCCACTGTGGGTGGGAACATAGTGAGCTGCAAAAGGCTAGCTCCGGTGCATTTGTGGCTTTGTCCTCCCAATAATAGTGACTGCCAGATCTCATGTTCCTCAGCATGAACCTGCTACTGCTTAGGGAAAAAAAATGATGCTATCACTTTAGTTATTAGTGTTGCAGTGCTCTGCATCCTGATACTCTCTGCTACAGCTTCTTGTGGGGCCTACTACTCACTCTGGGAGGGTGAGGGGAGGTGGTCAGGCTCCATTGCTTTGTTCTTCTGCCTGGCAGTGAGAGCCACCAGACAAGCAGGTCTGTACCTCTGTACTCCGTCCCTAACCAGGTCATTGGATTGACTGTAGCACATCAGGACCACTCTGGCAGGAACATTTACCACACTGAATCTCTCTGCTCCTCCCAGCTACAAGGAGTATGGGTGACAACCTGATTCTTCCCCTGTCCCGAGCCACAATGAGCCCTGCGCTGTTTCCACTCTACTGTTCTTCTTTCCCTCCTTCCCACTTGCTTGGACTGCCCACCTACAGATACTACAATGAGCAGATTTCTCAGTTGATTTTGTGTGTTGAGCAAGTGAATCATTTGTTGAATTATAGCTGTTCAGACTGTAACTTCAAGGGGAGATCCCAGAGGAACCTCTCATGGTACCATTCCTCTAGAACTTGAATCTTGATGGCCATTTATTTGATTGCACATTATTAAGAATATCAACAGAATTGGCCCTCTTGTAATAAGAAAAAATATTACTTTTGATGAATATATGTGCATCAGAAATAATTTGGCACATTTCCTTCGAGTGCCTTTCCCTGTATGGTAGGCTTACAGATTTTTTTCTTCTTTATGCTTTTTGTGTAATTTGATAATTTGGACAAGAATTAATTGATTAAATAATCATGTAAATGATGTTTTAACCCCTTTAAATTTTGTCTGATTTTATATTATGAAATTTATGGATTTTTTTTAAAGCTGGTATCCTGAGCTCATTAAGGAAAATGGTGAACCATAGAATCTGTTTTGGTGCAAATAAGTGGATTTTTTTTTACTAGTAAAAACTAAAGAGTGGGACATTCCAAGCTTGTAAGTATATAATAATAATCTGAAAACTTTTGAAAATCAAGGAAGTGGGGAAAGAAATGTGTAGATTTGAAATCATAATATTGAACTGGCTTTCTAAAATTCCTACATTAAGAAGGACAAATAAGAAACCCAAGGCAAAAAGAAATTAAAAGTTTAGGATTTTTTCAGTACCTCAAAAGTGTCAGTATAAGCAAGGCTGTGCTATACAAGAAGACGTATTTGTTTGGATCCTCTCTATGTAACCAAACCTTTCTGTGAAGGAATACAGCAGAAGAGACCAGTATTTACTATAAACCTACTTTGTGCTATGCATGTGCTTTCCTAACCCTATGTAAGAGTGTCTAAATAAATTACTTTTTTTATTAAAAACAAAAACCAGGCTCTCTAAAGTTAGCATTGGTAGAAGAATTTCCTGGTGAGAAGGGCAACTGAATTAGAAATACAGAAACTATCAGGGTTTAGCCTTGTAGTTACTACAGTTACAATTTTAGACTTAGGGGAGTGCTAATTAAGCATTCTAACCTAGGCATAAATTTTCCTGGGTTTTTTTTTCCCAAAAGCATAGCTGAGATAAGGTAAGGCTAGTATATAAAGTTATAAAGAGACAACTAAGAATTTACATAACCTGATTTACATGCCCTTGTACCATCTGCAGAGATTGTTCAGGAAACAAACAAACAAAAATCCTTCTTTATATGGCATCATGTTGGTTGTAATTTTTAGTACATATATAGAGATAGAAAAAAATCTGTCTTTTTCCAACTTTTCTAGGATTTATCCTCACAATTCTCATTTTTCTCTCTCAGGCAATTAATAGTAGACATAATTTCATTTCTTAGAAAGGCTCTTGTATCTACAAGTATGACTTGTGCCCCCTATTGTGGTTATAGTGTTATATTAATGCACATCAAATGGTGGTAAAAGATTTCCTTGAAGGTATTATTAATTTATCTAATACTCCAGAGGTTAAGCAAGTCTCTGCCAGAGTCATAATTTTAACACAGGACTCTGATCTAAAAACCTTAAATATATTGATTCACTTTTAGAGAGTAATTTTAATAAATCCTGTTTCCGTTCTTTATGGATCAGCATCCCATTCTGATTCATTTTATTATATAATCCTTCAACCCTTTTGGAAAATTCCTTTATCGTTACAATGAAAGGTCATCACATTTTGATATTATAGCATTGTTCTTTGTTTTAATACGTAGAAATTCCTCACCATCTTGTGCTTAGGCACTTGATGGAAAACACAACTAAAAGCCTGCTCACTTCCTGCAGACAGACTTTGCTCTGAATTTCTCCCTGTCCTAATCAACAGCTCACTCTTAAAAGCCATTTGAAAGACACACAGCCTAGTGGAGGAGACAGGAGAGTATCCACAGTTAAACTCAGTGAGTAGTAGGTGGTGTGATGAAGTTAGGAGTGCGCAGATATATGTAGGAGGCCAGAGGACAAGTTCCTGACCCAGTTTGATGCTTAAAGAAATAGAAGCTCGCCGGGAAGAAAAAAGAGAGAAATACCTTAGAGGCAGGAAGAATAGCATATGCAAATACATAACACAAAAATTAGAGAAGACTGAAAAGCTATGATTAGAGAGAGATTAGAGAACATAATTCATGAAGGAGTATCTGAAAATAAGACTAAAAATGGAAACATAGGCTATGTTACTAATACCTTTATATGGCATGCCAAAGATTTTAGACTTTTTCCTGAAAGTAATGGGGAGGCACTAGAGGATTTTAATTAGGAAAATAACCAAAACAAAGTAATGTGGATGAGACTTGAGGGCTAAATGTGGAGGGTAAAAAGAGACTAGGATGATTTACAAATTTCACAGTCATTTGAACCAAAAGATAAATGGCAGTGCCTTTCACTATGCTAAAATATGTATATTATATAAATATATATTTAAATATATTGTATAAATATATATATTTATATAAAAGAACTGGTTTGGGTAGAAGGATAGAAATGATAAATTTATTTTGGAGCATGTTAGTTTCAAAATAACTTTTTGTTTTAAGCTCTTGCTTGTAGGAAAGGCTTGGAATGCGTATTAGTCAGGGTTCTTTAGAGAAACAGAACCAATAGGCTATAGAAAGGTATACAAGAAAAAAACTATTATGGGAATTAGCTCTTTGGAGAGCCAGGAAAACTGGTGTTATAATTCAGTCCAAATCTGAAGACCTGAGAATTGGTAGGTCAGTGGTAACCTAGTCTGAGTCTGAAAGTCTGAGAAACCTGGAATGCTTAATATCCAAGGGCAAAAAATGATAGATGTTTCAGCTCAATCAAAGAAAGCAAATTTGCCCTTCCTCAGACTTCTTGTTCTGTTTGAACCTACATGATCAGAATTGGATGATGCCCACCCACACTGAGGAGGGCCATCCTGCTTTACTCAGTTCACAAATTCAAATGCTTATCTCTTCTAGAAACACCCTCACAGACTCACCCAGGTATAATGTTTTACCAGCTATTTGGGCATCTCTTAGTCCAGTTAAATGGACATATAAAATTAACTGTTACAGAACAGAAATAGTGAATTTGTCATTATGTAATTTGAAGCCATGAGTTTGAATATATTCTTCAAGAAGGGTATGCAGCCCTGGCTGGTGTAGCTCAGTAGATTGAGTAAGGGCTACAAACCAAAGGGTCGCCAATTCAATTCCCAATCAGGGCACATGCCTGGGTTGAGGGCTAGGTCCCCAGTAGGGGGCATGTGAGAGGCAACCACACATTAATGTTTCCCTCTCTTTCTCCTTCCCTTCCCCTCTCTCTAAAAATAAATAAATGAAATCTTTAAAAAAATTAAGTGGCTTAAAAAAAGAAAAGTATGCAAAACACAAAGAAAAAGAAGATTTAAGTTGGAGGTAGGAGAGACATGTAACATTTCAAAGATGGGTAAAAGAAGATGAGTGTATAAGATAACATGTAGAGACAAATACAGGTCTCTCTCTAATCCTTTTTCTTTAAGGCTTAAGCAGTGTAACAGGTACCGTAAGATTGTTAATAGATGTTGCAGGATGAAAAAAGGCCAATAAATTTGAGGTGTTAAGAAGACAGCAAAAGAAACTTATTTTAAGCTATGTAGACCTTACTAATGTCTTTACATGCTAATATTCATAATGAGTTTTCAAGAAGTGGTTGTTGTTTGTAGCATGTTATGAATTCTTTTGAAGATGGAATTCTTTATTAGAAGCACCTTACAAAACCAGATTTTATGAAACACATTTTTCAGAAACACTGTCCTTGAGCTAACTGTAAGTTTCAGCTTTCAACTTCTAACTTTTTGATATTAATTCCCAGTGCCACCCCAACCAACCCACTTAGCATCCAAGAATATATATATATATTTCCCTTCCTGTGCTCTCTAGAGCGGAGGAGGGGAACAATATGAAGACAAGTTAAAAAAGATAAAGAAATATATTTGCAGCTTATCACAAAGATCTAACTTCTTTGATGTATAAAGAGTCTTTGCTACTCAAGTAGAAAAATAAACAAGGTCTAGGAACAGACAGCTCACAGAAAAGGAAAAATAAATGGCTCTTAAACATTTAATACACGTGTTTAACCTTATTCATAAAAATATTCAAACTGAACTACACTGAGATTCTGTTTTCACCTTTCAGATTGGCAAATACCAAAATGTTTGAACTAGTGGGGGTATGTTAATGTTAAACATTTATGTTTAACATGGTTTACCAAAACTCAGAGATTTGGTAGTGTTAAAAATGTAAATTCTTTTTGAGATAGCAATTCTATGTCTAGTAATTTATCCTACAGATATACTAACACAACTATGAAATGTTTACACAAAGATATCATTGCAGTATAGTATGTAATAGCAAAAGATTGAAAATAAGTTGACTGTCAGTAGAGGAATAGTTAAATAAATTTTGGTACATCGTTACAGTGGAATACTTAGCAGCCATTTAGAGACTGAAGTAGCTCTGCAGGAACAATATGGAAAGATCTCTAAGCTATATTATTAAGGTGCAGAATAGTATATACAGTATGCCATCATTTGTATTTTTTAAGTATACACATAGTTGCTTTTATATGCATAGACTATCTCTGAAAGATTTATAAGAAACAACAAAATGGATGCTTTTGGGATGGGAAACTATATAGCTCGGCTACAAGGTTGAAAAGGCCTTCAAACCTGCAATCTAATATCTCCAAAACGTTTAATAGTCACAGGCAAAGAGCCTGGGGAAAGGGGTGGCTCCTTCCCATCTCTGCTTAATCTTACTGTAAATTATCTACGTAAATAATACTCTCATTGCTTCATCTGGTAAGGTTTGAACCTGAAGTGGATGAGATGGAAATCAAGCTTCTGTTGCTATCTTTGCTTTTTGTGGAGGTTTTTTTTAACTCTTTGCAGTCTTTAGCATGTCAACAAACAGTGAGTTTTTAATCTCCCTTTTTCCATTTAAGACCATGTTAGCTCATAGGGACTTACCCTGGGAAAGTTGGAGTGAGTAGGGGAAAATAGGAGAAAAAAAAAAAAAAACAGATGCTCAAATTATACATAAATCATGATAGAGGAAAAATAAGACCTTAAAGTCCAATCTTCTCCAGATGAAAGTTAAATAAGTATAAAAATGATTTCAATTGTGAGATAGCATTTGGTTTTTACCATAGAAAATCTACATTTAAGGAGTACCCCTAAAAAAGAGACATGAAGACAACTATCTCAGTAATTTTTATGTTTTCCAAGTCTTTCTTTTAGACGAAATTAACTTAGGATGGAGGGGGTGCATTTGCTTTTCCTTTTAGTTACTTATTTTTTTTAAGTTCTCATAAGAACCAAACTAGTTGAGGAAACATGAAAGCAAGTTCTTAAGAGCCTGGGAAAGGGTCCTTTTCATGTTTCAAATTAGTCCAATTGTGTATAATTAATGATGATACAACAAAAGATTATTAAACACCTCTAGCTGTCATTCTTCTGGGAAGTGATAAAATAGAAGGAAAGGTAGTGCTTTAAGCCCAGAAGCCCAGTTTCTTTTCAGAAGAACCTACAGGATGATATGAGCATTCTATGCCAAGCCTCCAGGGATAGATTCTGTTCCTGTTACAGGAGAGGAAATCTCTAATTCAGGTAGGTATGTTTAATTCAGGGAGAAGATAATTTTGAAGCCTTATATATAGTTACTCATAATAAGCCATCTTCTGTAATCCATCTATAACCATAAAAATTAATATTTTGATGTCAATAAAACTAAGAACAGTAAAAGCCCCCCAAAAAAGGTGAAGTGGAAAAAATACTCCAAGGTGGCAATGAATTGTGAGGCCACTCTGTAGTTCTCCAAATCTACACCTAAATGTTATTTGTCAAGTACAACATATTACATAAAATGTTTAAT
This sequence comes from Tonatia bakeri, assembly GCA_004024845.1. Classification (NCBI taxonomy): domain Eukaryota; kingdom Metazoa; phylum Chordata; class Mammalia; order Chiroptera; family Phyllostomidae; genus Tonatia; species Tonatia bakeri. Next base: position 75,972 of record PVIA01006033.1, on the reverse strand, counting down.
TAATGGTGGCATATTCTGCAAAAGATTTGTCTAAAGAACCTGACTACAGGACCACATTCTAGATGATTCACTCATGTGGCTGGGGGAAACTTAAGACATGTTTTAAAAGGTCCAGACCGTAAATCACAGAAATTGTGAGGAAACTTAAAAGATAAAATATAGTCTGTTATGTGGGAAATCTATAATGTAAATTTAAAAGCTTAGCTAATATGTAAAAAGAACCTAGCACGACCTTTTTCAATATCAGCAGTAACGATTTAATGTAATCTGTACATGTTGGATGACTATTCTGCCCTATGACGTGGGCACATTTTTTTCAACCTCTGTGGCCTGAATGTTTGACTCTGACAGGATTTGCGTCATTGATCCATATCACTGCCTGTGTGATATCAGCATGTGGGTGTACAGTTACTGAGACATAGTCAACCTAATGTGCTTCAATAAATTCCAGACCTTATTTCCTACTAGAATAACAAAGAATGATTCATCATTGTTCACATTAGACTGATACTAAAAATAACAGTGTTCACAAGCTGCCGTATGCATGCACATTAACACATTGTGTGCCATATAGAAATCTCTAAGACATACGCCAGGGACCGCACGTTTTTGGGCAAACTGCACGTTATTTAAATCATCATAACGACAGCTCATAATGAACTTTAGGTGTCATTTTTCCATAATTATAACATTTTTATTTACAAAAACAATTAAACAACTAATTAAACAATTAAAGTTCCTAGTACTTTTTTAACATGTGGTACTGTGTAAAACATTTTTCTCTATGAAGAGGGACCAAACAAAATTTACGTAAGTATCTAGATTCACTCCTTTTTCCATGGGCGGCACAAACGCTGCAGGCTCTCCTAGGAAATTTTTTCTTTCCACTCGCTGGAATACACGTAGGTTCATGCTGCTTCATAGCACCTTTTGGGTGGATCTTTACGAGGTGCTCTCCTTGCACCCCCAGGGGAAGGGCTGGACAGATTTGTCGTTGGTTCTGGAGAACCTTCATTATTGTCATCCATTATCCAGTCTCTCGCCACTGATAACAGAAACTGTTCTTCATTTCCTCTTGGCCTTTGTTGATAATTTCTATTTCCTTTTTCATGTTGTTATAGTTTGCAGTGAGCTCAGTGTAGCTTCCCTGTAGTTCCTGGTAACTCATTGTGAGCTCATTGAGCTTCCTGACAATCATTGCTTTGAATTCAGTATCTGATAGTTGAGTTGCCTCTATTTCATTTAGCATTCTTTCTGAGGCTTCCTCCTTTCCTTTCATTTGGGAATTGTTTCTTTGTCTTCCCATTGTTTGTGAGACTCTTCTGATAGCAGAAATTGTTTATACTTCATTTTTGCTTGTGGATTGAGGCACGCAAAACACTAGAAAACTTGTGAGCGGTCCTTAAGTTGTTAACATCACAGCCTTTGTAGCATTCTAAATAAAAGCAGTAAAAATACTTTTTGTTTAGAAACAGGTGCTTGGTAAACACATCTACTTCCAGTTTTTTATTTGTATATAGTTCAGTTTTGTGCTAAAGGTAGATTCTAACTATAATATGAAGTTTTTCTTTAAACTTTCTTACTGTGCTTATCACTAATACGTGTAAATCCTTAGCAAATACAATTATAGAAATTTCCAACTACCTGTACACAGATAAATGAAACTGCCCATAATTCTGAATCATACTGAAGCTCCAAGCAATCTAAGCAGTGAATGACCTTAATCTTTTTCTTCTGCAATTTCCTGCATCATTCTGTTCTCAAATTATAATCACCAATTTGTTAAATTCTTAGACTCAAGGCCTGTGCTAATTGCCTACCTCATGTAAATAAATGTTGCCAGGTGTTTTGTAGCCTTAACAAATAAGCAATTCAGTCTTAGTTTATGCCTACCGTGTTGGTAGGTAACCAGTTTAACATTTGTCCCAGACTTTTCATTTTTAAACAGAGTATAATTAGTAGTACGATAAAATAAACCATGATGTATCTGGTTGACCATCACATTATATTTCCAGCTTCTGCCATGACCTCACAATTCTAAGTAAGCAGGTTATTCATCTCTTGTTTTTACTTTAAACTGTGATTAAATCTTAAAGGCAATCATAATAAACATTTCTCTTTTCCTGACCCTTGCCAGAAGCACATCAAGGGGAGCAGTTAAGGGGTTTACTAGTAAAGAGCGCTAAGGACTGCTGATTCCTTTCAGTGTCCTGGAGGAAGTGATGGCAGAAGTTATATTTGAAGCTGCTGCCATACTGACCACTTGGTATCATCAGGCCACCAGTTAGAGGGTTAAGTGAGAAATATATTGGTTAGGTGAATGTGAAATATATGTAGTAAATAAAATCTAAATATTCCTGCCCTAGTCAGATAGCTCAGTTGATTAGAACGTCCCTAGTGCAGCCAGTGCAGCCAGGGTTGCAGGTTCAATCCCTGGTTGGGGCACATACAGGAGGCAACCAATGTATGTGTAAGTGGGTTGGACAACAGGTCTCTGTTTTTCTGTCCTCTCCCTTTCCATCTCTCTCTCCACCTTCCTCTCTCTTTCTCCCCGTTGCTCTACCTAAAAAATCAATAAATAAAGTTTAAAACATGTAGCCCTGGCTGGCATAGTTCAGTTGGTTGCAGTGTCCTTCCGTAGACCAAAGGGTTTGTGATTTTGATTCTGGTCAAGGAATTACCTAGGTTGCAGTTTCAATCACTGTTTGAGGTGCACATAGGAAGGTAGCCAATCAGATGTTTCTCACACTGATGTTTCTTTCTCTCTCTCTCCCCTTTCCCCACTCTCCTCTCCCCCACCCCTATCATTCCCTCCCTCCCCCTTTCCTGTCTCTGAAACCAATGAAAAAAAAATTCTTTGGGTGAAGATAAAAAAATACTTAAATATTCCTATCATAGAATATATTTTAAAGTAATCTGTATGTTTTTCTCATTTATTATATGTCTATAACTATTACTGGCAGTGCTTTTTTATTTTGCAATAAACCCTTTCAGCAACAGTGAACTAAAAAAATTGGTAAAACATTCAAGACTTTTGTTTATAAAAATATTTAAAGACATTTATAGCATCAATGAAAATATTTGGACTGAATATTTACACATTTCAATACGATTAAAAAACAGAACTGAGACTATCCTTCATGTAGCACAATTTGCCCCCAGCTCGCCAAACAGCACCTCAGAATCAGAGTATTTTAATATAAATACTGCATTACTAAATTAAAATATTATAGAAAAGAGGCAATTGAAGGTATCCTCAGCCTCAAAATAATTAACTATAAAATAGAAGAGTTGCAGGCATTTTTATGAAAAGAAAAAGAAAAGACTATATTGAAAAAGAAAAAATTCAGTTAACTACTGACAAATTGATTAAAATATATGGATATGTGCTGATAATTGTTCTTATACTACTTTTTAGTGTTCAGATATTCAATATAAAGCAATTCATAAATACTCTCCAATGTACTCTGTATTTTTAATAAAATATTTTACTTTTAAATATTTTTAAAGTATATTTTATTGATTATGCTATTACACATGTCCCATTTTTTTCTCCCCTATATTCCCCTCCATCCTGCACCCCCCCCCCCACCAGCATTTCCACCATTTAGTTCATGGCCATGATTCATACATATAAGTTCTTTGGCTTCCCCGTTTCTCATATATTCTTAACCTCCTCTGATTTTGTACCAACTATTCATGCTTCTTATTCCCTGTACCTTTTCCCTCATTCTGCACTCTCTCCCTCCCCACTGATAACCCTCCGTGTGATCTCCATTTCTGTGATTCTGCTCCTGTTCTAGTTGTTGGTTAGTTTTTGGTTTGTTTTTTGTTTTTGTTTTCGGTTCAGTTGTTGATAGTTATGAGTTTGTTGTCATTTTACTGTTTATATTTTTGATCTTCTTTTACTTAGATAATTCCCTTTAACATTTCATATAATAAGTGCTTGGCGATGATGAGCTCCTTTAACTTGACCTTATGTGAGAAGCACTTTATCTGCCCTTTCCATTCCAAATGAAAGCTTTGCTGGAGAGAGTAACCTTGGATGTAGGTCGTTGCTTTTCATGACTTTGAACACTTCTTTCCAGCCCCTTCCTGCCTGCAAGGTTTCTTTTGAGAAATCAGCTGATAATCTAAGGGAATTCTTTTGTAGGTAACTGTCTCCTTTTCTCTTGCTGCCTTTAAGATTCTCTCCTCCTCTTTTACCTTGGCTAATGTAATTATGATGTGCCTTGGTGTGTGCTTCCTTGGGTCCAGCTTCTACGGAACTTTCTGGTCTTCCTGGAAGTCTACTTCCTTTGCCAAACTGGAGAAGTTTTTCTTCATTATTTTTTCAAGTAAGTTTTCCATTTCTTTCTCTTTCTCTTCTCCTTCGGGTACCCCTATGATTCAGATGTTGGAATGTTTAAAGTTGTCCCAGAGGTTCTTTATCCTTTCCTCATTTTTTTGAATTCTTGTTTCTTCATTCTGTTCTGGTTGAATGTTTATTTCTTCCTTCTGCTCCAAACTGTTGATGTGAGTCCCGGTTTCCTTCTCCTCACTGTTGGTTCCCTGTACATTTTTTTTTATTTCACATTCTTACTCTATTTGGCGACCGTGTTCAACCATTTTTGTGAGAATCCTGATTACCAGTGTTTTGAACTCCGCATCTGAAAGGTTTACTATCTCTTCATTGCTTAGTTCTGTTTTTGGAGTTTTGATTTATTCTTTCATTTGGACCATATTTCTTTGTCTCAGTTTCAGCTGTTCTGTTGTAAGGGGTGGATCCTTAGATATTCACTAGGGTGGGAAATACATTGTGGTGCTTTATGTGGGAGAGGGATCAGAGAGGGAATAAGGCCACTTGGTGGGCTCTCTGTCACTTCCCCTGCTGCCCATAAGCAAATTGGGCCCTTCTGGTGCTGATTCCCACATTGGTATATTTGTGTACATTCTAGGAACCTGTGGGTCTCCAACAAACTCTCCTGTGAGGATGGGAGTTTCTTCCAGCCCCACAACCTATACAGGTATTTACAGCCACAGGTTTTGAGGCTTTTTTTTCCTATGCTGGAACCCTAGGTTGCACAGTCTGCCTCGCTCCCCAGCTGTTCCTCCCAGTTTATCAGCACACAAATGTGGAACCACCCAGTCTGCCAGGCGCCTTCTTGCACTGCACCTTCTCTGGCTCTCCTACCAGTCTGAATGAATGTTTTTTCTTTAGCTCCTTGGTTGTCAGACTTCCATATAGTTCAGTTTTGTTTGTTTGTTTGTTTTTAAATTTGTTGTCCTTCTTTTGGTTGTGCAAGGAGGCAGAGTGTATCTACCTATGCCTCCATTTTGGCCAGAAGTTCTTATTTTTTAAAGTATTTTTAATAGAATTTCTCTTCATATTCCTCAATTAATGAAAGTAACTTGTCAATTAATGATGTTAATGTCCTTTTACTGTTTGAGATTTAAAATACCCTTTGTTTATGAAATTATGTGGTAATATAGGATTGACTTCCTTCTAATTCTTCCTTCTCTCGTTTTTATTCATTACTTGGCCTAATTTAAAAAAAAAAGAAAAAGGAAAAGCTGGTTACCTAAATTAGTCTCCAGAGTTTGTTTTGAAATTTTTGTGGAACATAGATTCCAATACATGAGTAATACTATATTAGAATATAGTTATCTATCTGTATGGACTCCCAATTCATCCAGCCACCCTCACCCCCCCCCAGTCAATCTGAAATACTCGTATATCTGATAGTAGGATAATCCTCATATTTGCTTCCTGTTGGCCTATATCATATAAAGTGAAACTTTGTTTAATTGATATCTTAGTTTAATATAAGGAAACATAAAGTAGAAAATTATAGCAAAGAAATTACTTTATCGCCAGATTTGCAAGGTGACTAAAGCCCCTGAAAGGTGACAGAGGACAACATGGGCAAGCTGATAAGAGAGACTTAATAGAAACAAAGTTTGATTTGTGCCCAAGAACAAAATTACAGGTTCTACTCTTTTTGCTTCACTTAGCTTCCTAAGATTATTTGCATATATCGTTATCAGTCATTTCCCAGGAATAGATTTCATTAATCTTTCCTTGGTCCTTGATTCTGTGGACATGAATTAGTTGTGGTCTAAGCTTCATGAGTTTAACATAGTTATTTAGATGCTTATTTGGAAACTGTACCTTAATATTGCCACAGAATCAGGGGCACCATCATGGTGAAAGTCAGTCTTTTGAAGGATTGGGTAGATATTATTTGTAAAGGAGTAGAAGAGGGTCATATTTCACATCCCCACTCTTTAAAATTTTTATATTAATGATTTGAAACCTTTTTTTGCTGAGCTAAATGAATCTGGCTCTTAAATTTTCTAACATGGAAATGACTCAGACTTTAATTAGAGTCTAAAAGCAGCTTTAATAAACAACAAATCTTATTTATTTATTGCCAGAAAGAATTTTGTAAAATCAATGTTAATTCTTCCAACTTTTAATTTGCCTCATAGTCAACAGTCCCTTCATGCAAGTCAGTTGATTCAGCCATCTTGCTATCTTTGCTGTTCATTTTTCAAGTAGTTATTCTGAGGATACATTGCTTAATATCAGACATTCATTGATGCTTTACTAAATTTTATGTACTGTTTGTCAGAAGTCAGTGTTGGGTTATGCCTGCTTAGTTTTTTTTTTATTTTTTTTTTTCAGTTATAGTTTACTTTCAGTATTATTTTATATTAGTTTCAGGTGTACAGCATAACGGTTAGACAGTCATACACTTTACAAAGTGTTCCGCCTGATGTTTCAAATACCCACCTGGCACCCATATAGTCATTACAGCATTATTGACTATATTCCCCATGCTGTACTTTACATCCTCATGAACAATTTTGTAACCATTATACTTTTTTTAAATTTAATCTTTATTGTATATTTTTACATTACCTTTTAGTCCGCTTATATCCCCCTCCCACCAGCAATAACCAAACTATGTCCAAGGAGTCTTTTTTTCCTTTTTGCCCAGTCCCTCCACCCTGTAACCACCCTGACCCCACTAGCTGTCAACCCACTGTCCATCTGTGAGTCTGTTTCTGTTTTACTATTAGTTCAATTTGTTCATCATATTCCACATATAAGTGAAATCAGGTGGTGTTTGTCCTTCTCTGACTGGCTTATTTCACTTAGCAAAATGAATAAGTGGAATGTGGATGTTTTCCAGGTCCATCCATACTGTTGCCAAGGGTAAAATTCTCTTCTTTATTATGGCCAAGTTCTATTCCATTGTGTGAATGTCCCATAGTTGTTTTAGCCACTCATCTACTGATGGACACTTGAGCACTTCCATATCTTGGTGATTGTAAATAATGCTGCAGTGAACATAGTGGTGTGTATGTTTGTTCAAATTAATGTTTTGGGTTCCTTCGGATAGAGTCCCAGAAATGGGATCTCTAGGTCAAAGGGCAGTTCCATTTTTAATTTTTTAAGGTATCTCCATACTGATTTGCACCATGGCTGCACCAACCTACATTCCCACCAACAGTATAAAAGAGTTCCCCTTTCTCCAAATCCTCACCAGCATTTGTTGTTTGTTGATTTATTGATGAAAGCAATTCTGACAGGTATGAGATGATACATCATTGTGATTTTAATTTACATTTCTCTTATGATGAGTGACATTGAGCATATTTTCATATAGGCCCTGGTCCCATTTTATACTTGAGTTGTTTGGTTTTTGGTGTTGAATTTTGTAAGTACTATGTAAATTTTAGATATTAACCCCTTATCGGATGTGTTGGCAAAACTGTTCTCCCATTCAGTGGGTTGTCTTTTTATTTTGTAGATGATTTTCTTTGTTGTGTAGAAACTTTTACTCAGATGTAGTCTCATTTGTTTATATTTTCTTTCCCTTCCTGGGGAGATAATATCCATTAAAATATTGCTGCAAGTGGTATCTCCAAGATTTTGCTGCCTATGTTTTCTTCACGATTTTTGTGGTTTTGGGTCTAACATTTAAGTTTGATCCATTTTTACTTTATTCATGTATGTGTTGTAAGGACATGGTCTAGTTTCATTTTTCTGCACATATCTGTCCAGTTCTTTCAACATCATTTATTGAATAAACAATCTTTAACGCATTGTATGTACTTGTTTTCTCTGTCAAATATTAATTGACTATAAGGGTGTGGGTTTATTTCTGGGCTCTCTATTGTGTTCCAATGATCTATGTGTCTGTTTTCATGCCTGTACAATGCTGTTTTAATTGCTATGGCCTTATAGTACAGTTTGATATTAGGTAGCATGATTCCTCCAACTTTGTTTTTTCTCAGGATAGCAGTTGCTATGCAGGGCAGGTTCCATATAAATTTTTGATATATTTGTTCTAGTTCTGTGAAATCTGTCATTGAAATCTTGATAGGAATTGCATTGAATCAATAGATTACTTTGGGTAGTATGGACATTTTAATGATATTAGTTCTTCCTATCCATAAACACAGTATGTGCTTCCACTTACTTGTATCTTCTTCAGTGTCTTATAATTTTCTGAGTACAGGTCTTTTACGTCCTTGGTTAGATTTACTCCTAAATATTTATTCTTTCTGAAGCAGTTGTAAGTGGGTTTGTTTTCTTGATTTCCCTTTCTGTTAATTTGATATTGGCATAAAAAGGTAAAACTGATTTCTGGATATTAATTTTGTATCCTGCTACTTTGCTGAATTCATTTAAGAGTTGTAGTAGTTTCTTGGTAGAACCTTTGGGTTCTCTATGTATAATCATATCATCTGCAAATAAAGACAGTTTTACTACTTCCTTTCCAATTTGGTTGCTTTTTATTTCTTCTTGTCTGATTGCTGTGACCAGGACTTTCCAGTACTATGTTGAATAAGAGAAGAGAAAGCAGATATCCCTGTCTTGTTCCCAATCTTGAAGGAAGAGAACACTTGTAGTTCTTGCCTGTTCAGTATGATGCTGGCAGTGGAAATTTCATACATGGACTTTATTATGTTTCGGTATGTTCCATCCTCTATTCCACTTTGCTGAGAGTTTTGATCAGAAATGAGTGCTAGACTTTATCAAATGCTTTTTCTGCATCTATTGATACGATCATGTGATTTTTATCCTTCATTTTGTTCATGTGGTGAATCACACTTATTTGCAAATGTTGTACCAACCTTGCATTCCTGGAATAAATCCCACTTGATCATACTGTATGATTTTTTGATACATTGCTATATTCAGATTGATAATATTTTGTTGAGAAGTTTAGCATCTATGATCATCAGAGATATTAACCTATAATTTTCTTTCTTTGTAGTGTCTTTATCTGGTTTTGGAATTAGGATAATGCTGGTCTTGTAAAATGAGTTGGGGAACCTTCCCTCCTCTTGAATTTTTTGAAGTAGTTTGAGAAGGAGAGGTGATAGTTCTTCTCAGAATGTTTGGTAAAATTCTCCTGTAAAGCTATCCAGTCCAGGATTTTGTTTGTTGGGAGCTTTTTGATAACTGCTTCAATTGCACAAGGTGGTGTCATCTGTTTATTCAGAGTCTCTGAATCTTCCTGACTTATTTTTGGAAGATTGTATGCTTCTGGCAATGTATCCATTTCACCCAGGTTGTCCAGTTTGTTGGAATATAGTTGTTCATCATATTTTCGTACAATCCTTTGTATTTCTCTAGTGTCAGTTGTTGTTTCTCCCCTTTCATTCTCTCTCTTTTTTCTTGATGAATCTGGTAAAACGTTTGTCAATCATGTTTGTCTTTTCAAAGAACCAGCACTTAAATTCGTCGATCTTTTGTATTGTTTTCTAGATTCCATTTTCATTTATTTCATCCCTGGTCTTTATTATTCCTTACCTTCTACTTGGGCTTTGTTGTTTTTTTTTTTTTGAATTTGCTTTAAGTGTGAAGTTAGATTGTTTGTTTGAGCTTTTTCTTTGTTTCTTGAGATAGGCCTGGGATGCTATACATTTCTCTCTTAGGATTGCTTCTCAGTGTCCTACAGATTTTGGATTTTTGTGTCCTCATTCTCATTTTTTAAAGGTATCTTTTGATTTCTTTCTTGATCTCCTTGTTGACCCTTTCATTGTTTAATAACATGTTACTTAGCTTCCATGTGTTTGTGTGTTTTTCAGTGTTCTTGTGATTGATTTCTCCTTTCATAGCATTGTGGTCAGAGAAGATGCTTGATATGATTTCAGTCTTCTTAAACTTATTGAGACTTGTTTAACCTAACATGCAGTCTATCCTAGAAAATGTTCTGTGTGTACTTGAAAATTATGTATATTCTGTTGCTTTGGGGTGAAATGCTCTGAAGATAGCAATGAAATCCATTTGAGCTAGTGTGTTGATTTAAGGCCACTGCCTCCTTGTTAATTTTCTGTCTTGAAGATCTAACCATTGAAGTCAATGTTGTGTTAAAATCTGCAACTGTGACTATATTTCTTTTGATTTCTCTCTTTATGTCCCACAAGATTTGCTTCACATATTTAGATGCTCCTATTTTGGGTATGTAAATGTTTCCTAGGGTTACATGCTCTTGTTTGCTTGTTGCCTTTATCATGATGTCCTTTGTCTCTTACAGTAGCCTTGGTTTTAAAGTCTGTTTTGTCAGATATAAGTACTGCTACACCAGCTTTTTTTTTTCTGTTTGCATGAAATATCTTTTTTCATCCCTTTACTTTTAGTTTGTATGTATCTTTCAATCTGAGGTGGGTCTCTTGGAGGGAGCATATATATGGGTCTTGTTTTCTTATCCATTCAGCAACCCGGTGTTTTTGGTTGGAACATTTAATTATTTACACTTAAGGTGACAATTGATAGATACATATGTAATACATCATTATACTCTTTTCCTCCTGTTTTTGTTTTTCCCCCATCTCTTTTTTCTTCTCCTTAAAGCAAGCCTTTTAATGTTTGTCGTGATACTGGTTTGGTGTTAACAAGCTCCTTCAGCTTTTTCATGTCTGGGAAGCTTCTTATTTCCCCTTTGATTTTAAATGATAGCCTTACTGGGTAAAGTGGCCTTGGTTGTAGGTCCTAACCCTCATCACTTTAAATATTTCATGCCACTCACTTCTAGCCTGAAATGTTAATGATGAGTAATCAGATGACAGTCTAATTGGTGCTCCATTATAGGTAACTCCCTGCTTTTCTCTTACAGCTGTTAGGATTCTCTCCTTATCTTTAAGCCTTGTCATTTTAATTATGATGTTTCCAGTGTAGGCCTTTTTGGGTCCAACTTGTTTGGGATTCTCTGAGCTTCCTGGATTTGTGTGACTTTTTCCTTCACTAGAGTAGGAAAGTTTTCAGTCATTATTTCTTCAAATAGGGTCTCCATCCCTTGCTTACTCTTCTCCTTCTTGTATTCCCATGATGCAGCTATTGTTCCACCTGATGGTGTCCAAAATGCTTTTAAACTCTCCCCATTTTATTTAATTCTTTTTTCTTTTTCCTGCTGTACCTTGGTGTTTTTTTCTACCTTGGCTTCCAAAACACTGATTCAGTCCTCTGCTTCATCTAATCTACTGTTTATTCCTTCCAGTGTATTAGTTATTTCAGATATTGTTTATTTCTGACTGGACCTTTTTTATGGTTTCTATCTCTTTTTTCATGCTTTTGAGTATCCTTATAGTCATTACTCTAAACTATCTGATAAATGCTTGCCTCCCTTTCATTTGTAGATGACTATGGAGAATTCTCTGGAGAATGCTCTAGCTCTTTCATTTGGGGTCTGTTTCCTTGTCTTCCCATTTTCATTGTTTCTTTGGGTTTTCTAACCTTGTTGTTAAACTAATCAGTTGTTTAAACTGATCAGTTGTTAAACTAATGAAACTTGTAATCAGCAACCAGGTATAAACTCCTCAGGGTGGACTATTTTGGTGGGATAGTCTTTCTTCCCCTAAGGCTCATGCCTCTCATTGTGCTCTGCCTGGGAATAATGGCTTCTGCAATATGGGTGACGACTCATCACAGGGATCCTAGTGGCTATTTCTTCAGTTTTCTCCACAGAACAACCAACCTCAGATTCAAACATTTCTAATCCACTCTGCCCTCCCTCTGCTGGAACCCAGGGTAAGTGGCAGCAAAGGAAATTTTAAGGGCCCTTTAAAGAGGCTTTCTGTGATTCTAGCCATCTCTCCCTGGCGGACAGAAACCCTGCTGTTTTTCCACAGGTGGATGTTTTCTGGGTTCCTTTCCAGCTCTGGTGCTATAGGCTGGGGAGCCCAGCTTGTGGTTTAGACTCCAGTCTTCTCAGGAGGAACTCCCTGGCTGCTCATATATCCCTCCAGAACTTTAGCTGCCACTTGTGGGAGCCCAGCCAGCCCTCTCGCATCTCCACACTCACTAGCAGTCACTTTGTGATGTAGTAGTTTATTCTGTCTGTCTGTGGTTATAAGGCCTCTTTCCAGCTAGTATTCAGTTGGTTATTCAGGATGCTTTCTCTGAAATTTATTTATAATTCCAGATTGGTCTGGGGAAGTGGTTAGTGTAGCTTCTACCTACTCCTCTACCATTTTGGATTCCCCAGTTTGTACTTCTTAATATCATCAACTTTTACCCAGTTCTCCTACCTCCTTCCTGTCTGCCTACCATCAGTCTCTTCTCTGTATATGTGAGTCTCTTTCTGTTTTATTTGCTTGTTTATTCTGTTCTTCCGATTTCACAAATAAGTGAATCATATAATATTTGTCTTTTTCTGAATAACTTATTTTGCTGACTATAAGATTTTCTAGATCCATCCTAGGAAATGGTCCATCTTATTTGCTGACACAAATGCTAAGATTTCATTTTTTTTCAATGGCTGAGTATTATTCCATTGTACAACAACTCTTTTATTCACTCATTTATTGATGGGCACTTGGAGTGCTTTCATATCTTGGCTATTGTGAATAATGCAGCAGTGAGCATAGGGGTTCATATATTCTTTCAAGTTAATGTTTTGGGTTTTTTCAGATATGTACCCAGAAGTAGAAATGTGGAGTCAAGAGACAGTTAGATTTTTAATTTTTTGAGGAACCTCCTTATTGTTTTTCATAGCGACTGCACCTGTCGCACTCCCACCGATCATGTTTGACAGTTCCCATTTCTCCACATCCTTACCAACATTTGTTATTTGTTAGCTTGTCGATGATAGCGATTCTGATGGATGTGAGGTGACATCTCATATGGTTTTAATTTGCATTCTCTGATGATTAGTGACATTGACATGCCATGTCATTGGACCATACACTATGGCATTTTGAGACATAATTCCTGACCTGCGGAAGATAAAGACTGGCTTGCCATACTATGGCTCTTGGAGTCTTAATTTTAATCACATTTTAACTCATATAACCCGGAGAGGTTTTATGTCTCAACTCTAGAAGAGGCATAAGACCAGCCTCACTCCTTACTGTGGTGTTCTTCTATTGTAATTTTCCCTTTTCTTCAATTTGTTGCCTGTTTTGTTGGGTTTTTTTATTTGGGGAGTAGGGTTAGCTTTTGATTTTGGTACTGTATCTCTTAAATCTCCTTAAATTATCTTTTAGAACAAGTTTGGCAATTAAGTGATTCACTGACTATTTTCCAAGAGATATCCTCACTTAAGAAACTTGCAGAATCTATCTTTGCCACAGTTCAGTGTGATACATACATTTAGGCATACTTTGCTGGGTTATCATTGTATGTTACCAGCACATGTTGGGGTGTATTAAAGTACCAAACATTCAAATGTTTAGTAATTTTCTATTTGTGGTTTATCTTCAAGTGAATTTTTGTATTATTGTGACGTGATTTTCTCATTCATTTTATAATTTGTAATATATTCTGAAGAACAGAGGTAGTATAATATAATGGTGAAGAGCATGGATTTCAGAGCTGGCAAATCTAATCTATTTAAAGCTTACTAGTCGTGACACATTGCAAGTTACTTAACATCTTTGTATCTTTGTTTCCTCACCTATAAAATGGAATTAATAGTTACTCTACTTCATAGGGATATTATGAGATTAAATAAGTTAACATCTATAAAACTGTTAGGCCAGTGCCTGGTATTCCGTAAGTGCTTCTAAAAAAAATGTCAACTAAGTATTAGTGCTAGTGCTTGTGCTGACAAGCCTACCTGAAAACAGTAGTTCAGGAATGTGTTAAAATGTTTTCAAGAAGTCCAAACAATTGATGTGTTTGTCATGCTAATTTAAGAGAGTCCTCTGCAAATTATTTGAGAGTTGAAAAATAAAAATCAGGTACATTTTAAATTCACTCAAATTGTCATTTTATCAGGTAAGAAAGGAAAAATGAAAACTATGCAGCCAGCATGGGCTCACAATACAGACTTTCTTGGAGAGCTCTCGAGGAGGTTTGGGTGGTCTTGGGGTTTCAGAGATGGGCATGTGGAGAGACTTGAGTTGTGTAGCTCTGGAGCAGGAGCCATTTTTCTCCCCCATACACCTGATCAGTGAACCCTGCCACAGGAGATTCTCTACCCCACCCTCTCAACTCCCTGTGTCCCCACCCTGCTAGTCTTGTACCCTGCAGTTGAGTCTGCTGGCAAAGGCTAGCTGGGACCCAATGTGCAGGCAGACTCAGGTTGGTAGAGCAGATAGAAGTTACAGGCAGATCTCAGGATACCTTGTGATTTTTGCTGACCTGCCTCTGGGCTTGGTGCTGGTGACAGCCCATCTTGGCATGCCGCTTGGCCCTTCCCATGCACACCCAGGCTCAGGAGAGGCAGCTGCAAACTGTGGATTACTTCGTAGCTCCAAAAGTATAGTCCAGGGCTCATCACAGGCAGTGCCTGACATTGATCTGCACCAGAGATCCTTCTAGGAGACCCAGAATGAACACGCCCAGTGACAAACTTCACACCATATCAGAGTACAACCCAACTAGCTCCACAAGTAGCACACTTAAAGTAATAGCTAGCACCCACCAGACTTTGCTAGGGCAAATTTCACTTTATGGGGTCAGTTCCCACACAGCAGCTTGTGCACTGTGGTGAGTCTTCATAGTCAGCCAGCCTGAGTGTGTTAAACCCACCCAGGCCAGCAGCACTGAAGAAAGACTCAGCTACAACAGGAGGCTTACGTAGCCCACACAATGGACATTCCTGGAGCACCTAGCTCAAATGACCAGGAGATTTTGCCACTGAAACTACTACTTAGGGCCACCATACCAAGACTGGGAGACATAGCAAATGTACTTAATATGCAGAAACAAAAGTGAAAGACAAAGAAAGAATCTTAAAAGCCACAAGAGAAAGTTACCTACAAGGGAGCTCCCATAAGACTGTCAGCTGACTTTGCAACTAGAAGGGATTGGCATGAAATATTTAAACTAATGAAAACTAAGGGCCCATAACCAAAACTATAGAACAAAGCTATCCTTTAAAATTGAGAGAGAAATAAAGAGCTTCCTAGGCAGGAAGCTAAAAGAGTTCATCATTACCAAACCAGTATTAAAAGAAATGATAAAGGGACTTCTTTAAGAAGAAAGGAAATGAAGAGGAACAGAATAATAAGTAATAAAATGGTAAATACATTCCTATCAATAATCACTTTAAATGTCAATGGATTAAATGCTCCAATAAAAAGACATAGGGTAGCTGAATGGATAAGAAAACAAAATGTGTATGTATACTGTCAACATGAGATCCACATCACAAGACTCAAAGGGACAGAAAAAGGTATTTTACCCAAATAGGGACAGAAAAACCCTGGGTTAGTAATACTTATATCAGACAAAATAGACTTTAAAACAAAAACTAAAATAAGTAAAACATAGGACATTACATAATGATAAAGGGATTTGTCCAACAAGAGAATATAAGCTTTGTAAACATTTATGCACAACATAAGAGCATCTAAATATATAAAGCAAATGTTAATGGACATAAAGGGAAAGATTGACAGTAATACAGTAATCATAGGGGATTTTAACACCCCATTGGCATCAGTGGATAGATCATTCAGACGGAATTAACAAGGAAACAGTGGCCTTAAATGACAAACCAGACCAGATGGATTAGTTGATATTTTTAGAGCATTTCACCCAAAAGAAGGAAAATATACATTCTTCTCAGGTGCATATGAAACATTTTCCAGGATACACAGACATGTTAGAACACCAAACAAGTCTCAGTTCATTTAAAAAGATTGAAATCATAACAAGCATCTTCGCTGACCACAAGGGTATGAAACTAGAAATCAATATAAGGAAAAACTAAAAAACACACAAACACGTGGCAGCTAAATAACATGTTACTAGGCAATGAATGGGTTAATAATGAGATCAAAGAAGAAATCAAGATACTTTGAGACAAATGAAAATACAACTCAAAATCTCCAACAGCCCTGCAAAAGCAGCCCTGAAAAGGAAATTCATAAAATTATTGGCCTACCTCAAGAAACAATGAAAATCTTAAATAAAAAATTTGGCTTTGCACCTAAAAGAACTAGAGAAGTAACAACAAGGCCCAAACTGAATAGAAGAAATAACTAATAGTGATCAAAGTCTTAAAAAAAAAAGTACAGAAGATCAGTGAAACCAAGAACTGGTTCTTTGAAAAGATAAACAGGATTGATAAACCTTTAACCAGATTCATCAAGAAAGAAGACCCAAATAAATGAAATCAGAAATAATAGAAGAGAACTAACAACTGACACCACAGAAAAAAATAAAAATAAGGGATTGTAAGAAAATACTCTGATCAGTTGATCAATGTGCCAACAGATTGGGCAATCTGGAAGAATTGGATAAATTGCTAGATATATGCAGTCTTCTAAAAATGAGTCAAGAAGAAACAGAAAATTCAAACAAACATTGTAACCAATGAAATAGTAGCAGTAATTAAAAAACTCCAACAAACAAAATATCTGGACTGGATGGCTTCACAGGTGAATTTTACCAAACAGTCGAAGAATGAATAACATCTATTTTTCTCAAACTATTCCAGATATTCAAGAAGAGAGAAGACTTCCAAACTTATTTTAGAAGGCCAGCATTATTCTAATTTTAAAGCCAGATAAAGACATTACAAAGAAAGAACATTACAGGCCAATATCCCTGATGTACATAGATGCATAAATCCTCAACAAAATATTAGCAAATAATTATTGCTAACAATTTATTGTTAGCAAATAAATTAGTGAATTCAGGAATGCATTAGGAAGAAGATACACCATGCTCAAGTGAGATTTATTCCTGTGATACATGAATATCTGCAAATCAAATGACATGATATACCATATAAACAAAATGAAAAATAAAAATTATATGATCCTATCAATAGATGCAGAAGTGTTTTACAGAATTTGGCACCCATTATGTTCAATTTAAAATTGGGTAGAGGACCTAAATAGACACTTCTCCAAAAAGAGCATACCAATAGACATGTGAAAAGGTGCTCAATGTCACTATTTATCAGAGAAATGTAAATTAAAACCACAATGAGATTATCACTTCATATCTGCCACAATGGCTGTCATCAATAAGTCAACAAACAACAAGTGTTGGCAAGGATGTGGAGAAAAGAGAACCCCTGTGCACTGTTGGTGGAAATGCAGATTGGGGCAGCCACTGTGGAAAACAATGTGGAAGTTCCTCAAAAAAATAAAAAATGCAGCTGCCTTATGGCCCTGTGATTCCACTTCTGACTTATAGCTGAAAAATCCCAAACACTAATTTAAAAGAATGTATACACCTCTGTGTTCATTGCAGCATTGTTTACAATAGCCAAAATATGGAAGCAACCCAAGTGCCTGTCAATAAATGAATGGACTAAAAAGCTATGGTGCTGTGGAATATCACTCAGCCATGAAAAAGAAAGAAATCTTAACATTTGTGACAGCGTGGTTGGACCTAGGGGGTATTACACTAAGTGAAGTAAATCAGGAAAAGACAAATAGCATGATTTCACCTACATGTAGAATCTAAAAAAAAAACAATAAATGAACAAAATTGAAATAGACTTATAGGTACAGACTAACGGTAGCAGGAGGAGAAGAGGGTTGGGAGACTGGGTATAAAAGGTAAAGGTATTAAGAAACACAAACTGGTAATTTACAAAATAGTCACAGGGATATAAAGTACAGCTTAAGGAATATAGTGAATAATATTGTAATAACTATATATGGTGCCAGGTGGGTACTTGAAATATCAAAGAGAACACTTTGTAAAGTATGTGATTGTCTAACCACTATGCCGTATGCCTGAAATTAATACAAAATACAGTGGAACCTCAGTTATAGAACTTAATTCATTCCAGAAGTCTGTTCAAGAAGCAACTTGTTAGAAAACTGAATCATACTCATACTTGTACATCTCCTTTGCTTGTCACCTGAAAGATGCATGACTGATCATACAGTTATCAGCATGAAAGGGTCATCAAGTTGAGAACCAAAGTTTTTGTTCAACAATTGAGACATTTTTTCCATGAACACCTTGGTCCTGAACCGAATTGTTTGAGATGGGAGATGGGAGAGAACTGAGATTGACTGTTATATTGAATGTAAACTGTAATTGAAGGTTTATAAAAAGAAAATGTAAAAAAGGTACAATATACTCATCACTGTGTAATATATTCCTGTAATTATAATACTGTCAATGCATCCTCTCACTTTATTTCTATAGGAAAATTTTTGACTGATGCACATACTTTAATTAACAAGGTCTTCAGGAAATACTCATAAAGTACATCTATCTTATAGTTTCCCTATTATACCTGAAAGATCCTTGAAGAGTATGGATGATGTCATCAATCCTCAGCATTAATACTTTGTGGCAATTGGGACAATAATAAGGATCTAGAACTAAGTCTTGTTAGAAAGGCACTGAAGACAAGTTAGAAAGGCACTGAAGACAAGTACTATATGGGACAGAAATGACCAATAATGCAAAGACCCCAGGAAGGAGGAAGTGTAGGGTCATATCAAGGATAGAAGTGGAGAGAGAGTTCTACCCTGGTGAAGGAACAATGATTCTTCTAAAAATAACATTGAAAGTGTTCAATTTCATGCTGAGATATGTGGTTAAGATGAGTGTGGATGAACTTCTTAAAGAGTGGTAAGGATCTCTGATAATCCCTCTAGAAAACAGGATAGGTTATTAACCAGGGATGGATTTCTGAAAGGATTCCTGAGCAATGCTGTCAGCTGAGTTAAAGTTCTAGATACCTAGATTTATAATGCCAGTCTGAACACTATTTGATTTCTACAGTTCAGGTCTAAGAGAAGGGAAAGTAATTATCTGATTGATTAAAATTGGGGATTTTCAGAGGAGGGGATGGGAAAGAAAATCATTCTATGAAGTCAGTGTTGGATGAGAAGAAAGGGGAGGTCATTATGAAGAAAAACAAATGATGTAGAAGAGAACTGGAGAGATGAAAGATAGATATGGCTGCCAGAGACTGAAACATGAAACTTTTAAGATTTCTAAAATGAGAATAAAAATCTAAGTGGAAGTCTCAGGACATGTGTTGGAAAATGGTTTATTAAAAACAGAATGGAAGAGAAGAGTTCAAGAAAGTTTGAGACAAGATTTTTGTGGACATTAAAGTCGTCGTGCTCACCGGCAAAAGTTGGTTTGGGAAAAAAGAACTGTAAAATGGTGCCAAACTTCTCAGTGAGAACCAAGCATAACAGCAATTAGATGGGATGGAGGGTAATATATTCATATGGTGTAACCTTAAGGAAGAAGAAACTTGAGTATCAAATGGGAAAACAGTAATAATGTGGAAGCAGCCTTAGGGTGTCTGGAGACTGCCTGAGGAGGGAATGGAATCCTCTGCTTTTGAGGGCTGCTGAAGTAACTACTCTAGGGGATAGCAAGATTTCACTTCAAGGAAGCACATAAACAAGTGTTCTGTGAAAAGGTTGAGGACAGAAGGGAATGTATAACAGGGAAAGTGGTTTAATTAGCACAATGGCAACTATTGAAAAGGTAACCAGTTAAAGGAAGCTTCAAGAAATGGAAACACAGCCCTGGGAGAACATGAGCCAAAATAAGGAAGTGGGCTTGCAGGGTCTTGCTTTTTGTTTAGGTACTGAAGATCTGAGACATGGTTGGAATTACTGAGAGGCTTAGTTCAACATTTACCAGGAGATTGCCATTAATTCTTGCTCTTCAGGCTAGCCTTGCCTTTTAGTAGGAGCTCAGAAGTCAACAATTACCCCTCCCAGCATGTGTGAGTAGTCTTTCAGTGTTTTACCTCTTCTGGAGTGTCTAGAATTTATTTATTAAAATTAAGTTATCCCTTGCCAGTTCTTGCTCACTTTTTTTTTTGAAGCCTGGCCCTTTGAACATAGGTTACTTTTCAATATAGTCCTTTTCTGTTATATAATACTGGCTTTTCCTCATTGTATACCCTTGGCAAATTACTTAACTGCATTCTGCTTTAATTTCTTTACCTGACAGATGCCTAGTTCAGTTATGATGAGGAATGAGTTAACACATATAAAACACTCCAAATGGTGCTCAGCATTCTACACTATATAATTTTTATTTTTGAAAGAAAAGTTACACTTTTACTTATATTAACTCTCATTTATTGAGCAGTGCCAGCCAATGTACTTGGTACTTTAAATTTATCTAATATGATTCTCACAACAGTGCTGAGTGTATTTTAGCCTTTTTACAAAAGGAAGCAGAATCAAAGAACAGTAAGTTGCCTTGCTAATAAATATTAAAGCTGTTATTAAAACTTATCTTTTGATACCACAATCCTTTTTCTTTTTCTTTTTTTAATCCTTACCTGAGGACATGCTTACTGATTTTAGCAAGGAGGAGAAAGTGAGTGAGAGAAACATCAATGTCAGAGAGAAACATTAATCAGTTGCCTCTCTTGCATGCCCTAACAGAGGAATAAGCCTGCAACCTAGGCATGTGCCCTGACCAGAATCTAATTTGCAACCTTGCAGTTTGCGGGATGATACTCCAGCCAACTGAGCCGTACCGTCCAGGGCCCAAAATCCATTTTCTTTCCATTCTGGAACTTGTTACAAATCATAATCGTCATTATTTAACATACATAGCACCGTAAGTAATGAAAAGGCCTCTAACGTTTTTTACAGGCTTTTTCCCTCTCGTAATATTTGGTCTCCTTCCTGGTCTCCAGCTGTGCTTGGGTAGAGTGCTGAGCTTTCAGACTTCATAAATATGAGTGAAATGCTGTCCACCAAGTATCTGTATTAATGTCCAAGTTAAATCTTTTAAAAAAGGAAGAAGGAAAAAAAAACAGTAAAAGTGGTTGCCTTTATTATTAATTTAAGGGGTAAATGCCAGCTTGAAACTTAAATCCCAAGTTTGAGGAACACACTGATTACGCTTATATTCTTAGTCAATTCTTTGTGGGCATTAAGTTACAGACTATTTCAGAGTGAATCTTATAAATTCATGTTGTATGTATGTACCCTAAACTTTCTAAACAAAAAGCAGCAGGCTGGTTAATAAAATTTGAGTTGGTTCCAAAGGAAGTCTGAAAGAGTCAAATTCAAGGCGGCAGCAGCCGCAGTAGAAATAATGTACGGTACCCGAAACGCAGCAGAAACCTTTGCTTTCCTCCCTCTCTACTCCCGCCCCTCGAGTTCCGCTGTTAACGGCAAGTCACGTGACGCAATAGGTATCACGTGACCCAGTCAAAGGCTCTTCCTTTCAGTTTGGGGGCGGGGATAATGAGCACCGTTCCCCAATTAAAGCTGTTAACGTGTACTAACTACTACGCTATTTCCTTGTTGGATTTTCTTGTTCTCTGCTGCTACTGTAAAAAGAAAATGAGTGGTAAGATTTGCTGGCTGGTTTTGAACATTCTGTTTTTGTTTGAAAACATAGAAAACAGTGAATTAAGCTAAGGTCATGGTGTGTGTGATTTCAAAGGCTGCCAAATCCGTCGCTATAAAAATACTTTAAATTGTTGGTGCTTAGTTATAAAGGGTAAGACTCTAGAGTTGGGCTGATTTTACGTTCCACCGAATATTCCTTTCCAGTGTTTTAATTTTACTAGGTTTTTTTAGAACTAAAATCTGAAAATTGGCATCACATTATTTGGAAGCCATTGTTAAATCTTGCTTATAAAGAGAATGTAGTAGTGCATCAGCAGCCCGTTTCATTTTAAGAATTTAAATGAATATTTATAGATTCGTTTTAAGAAATTAAATGTGAACATCAGCTAATAAAGAAATGGCACTTGTAAGGAATTGAAGTAAGAGGCTCTCAAATTTCTTAAGACAATTGGCGAATAGAGTTTCTGTAAGATTTGGGAATAGGAAATATGCCCTTAAAAATAATCAATGCAATAGCTCTATGATTTGGGGCAGATTTTGCTCAAATCATATAGGTTATTCAGAAGCTGCTAGATATATCTAGTTATTCAGATATAGCCACTCTTGTGCAGATGTGCATTTAGTAGTACAGTCTATAACAGATTTATCTTTTCTTCATTGGAATAAAATCTTCCTCTGTGCTTTTAATTAGGGTCTGTAGTTAATCTTTTAGGACTTCCTAAATTAAAAAATATTATTGGTACTAGGGAGGTAATCAAACATTTGCATCAAGTATGTTGGGTTTTAGGATTTTGCTGCTATAGACAATAGCAGAAACAAAAATGTAAACGTAGTTCCAAACCTCAATACTTGTATTTACTATGTTTATACAGAGTTTTACATAAAGTTCTGTGTTCAGTGTTAATTTACACCAGTATTTATAGATAAAGGTATGGTATTCCTGATTTGTCTTTTTAAAAAATCTAATCATGTACCATTTCTGTCTCCGGATGAGAAAATTTACTTGCTAGAGTGAAATGATTACTTTCTAGGGAAATGAGTTATTATTCCTGCACTGCAATAGTAATGTATTTACTGTTGGTTTATTTTGGGTTGGGTTTGTTTATTCTGTTTTCAGTATCACACTTAAATATAATTAAAGGATAAAGGAGAATTTCATGACTAAATTATAAGGTATTTGACAGCTTTTAATAATATGGTTGGAATTATAGCCACATTGTACTTACCTATGCATATTTTTAATACAAGAAGGGCAACCCAAAGCAGTTACATAGTTTTACAGGTTTAGATTTCATTAGCAATAACTTTCTTACTCTGATGACAAAAACAAAAAACAAAAAACACTATATTGATGATGTACCAGGATGAAATTTGACAACACATTAAAGGAACCACAGTCCCTGGAAGCTCAATAAATGTTAAATTCTTTTATTAGGATTACAGACAACGTTTTCAAGGAATTCTTTTTCCTGTTCTCAGCCAAATTTCACATATGATGAATAGTATCTGTCTAAGCCAATTCTAAAGATTCCGAAAACTAATTCGATATAGTTTTATGTAAATTAGCTAATAAAAGTAAACCAGCATTAGTTTAAAATTCTTCTCATTTTCTCTTGAGTCCAGCATATAGACGTTAAAAAGTGAGTTTTGGGTAAAGCCTTTCTTGCTTAGAGATATAAAGAACCTCACAAGTTTTATTGAGTAAATTAATAGGTAGTGTCTTAAATTTAGGAAAACTTTGTTGTTCTTTTCTTGTTTTTCAAGGATATAAAGATGAGGCCTTAATTTTATAAGCATGCTTACGTCTCAAATTATATTAGTTCTCAATAATGCTTATTTTAATGTTTCTTGAATATATAGTGGAGCTATATCCTTAGAAATGAAACTGCCTGATTTTGAGTACTACTTCTACCACTTAGGTAAGCTTAATCTCTCTGCCTAAATTTCTACATCATAAAAATGGGAGTAATAATAATATTTCCCTAATACAATAAGTACGAAGAGAAAAAATATATAAAAGGCCTGGTAAGTTAGTATTAGCTATATGTAATTAGCTATTGTAAGATAACATTCTGAACAGCTTCATGTATTTGGTGGGCTTGTTTTGAAAAAGTATTTTATTGAAAAGTAACTTTTATAATTACATATTACATAATATAATTTGGTAGCCTGTCCCCCCCCCCCCCGCCACATACACACACTCCTTACTTCCTCTTAACCACTTGAGTGGTTTCCCTATTCTCTTCCTTCCCTACTCTGTCTCTTCCTCTCTTTCTATCCCTTTTCTTTCCCCTCCCCTCCCTCCATTCCAGTCCTCTGCGCTCTCCCTGTCTTCTCCCTTACCATCCCCATTGTCCTCTTCCCTGTCCTCCTTTGCCCCTTCCTCTCTTCCCTCCTTACTTTTTCCTTCCCCTCCATCCCCTCACCACCATCCTCCCTTCTTTCTCTCCTTTCTCCCTCACTGTTAAGTAATTCTCCTCCTGGATCCCCCTTTTTCCTACATTCTCTTTCTCTTTCCATACATCTCACCTCCCTTTCCTTACTCCCACCACCAGTTTTTTATTTGATCCTTACCCCTTTTCCTTTCCTAAAAAGAGAAAAGTGGCTGTATCTTGATTTGCTGGTCACCTCCATGCTCTTTTTTTTTCTGAAGTATGTTTACTGTTACCAGTGAAATTTGTCTCTTTTCTGCCCTATGATTAAGCCTTTTCTCTCTTATTTGTTTTATAACTAAAATCCACTATGTACATACTACAGGTTGAATTTCTATCTAAAAGGTACTTTTTTCCCATTATATTCATCATCAGACTCTTGGGTGCCTCTTATTTCCTTGGAGAAACCTCAAAGAGGTTTCATTGCAAGTTATTAAAACTAGTGGGTGACAGGACAATATAGTCTAGATAGTGGGAAAAGGGGATCTGAAGGTGAGATTTTTTTTTTTTAAGTTAGGTAAAGCAAGTAAGATTTTATTCTTAGAAAGAATAAAACACACCTTCCAGAAGTGCCTGTTTTATCCCAGAAAGGTTAAGAGAAAAGGTAAACGAGATATTTATAAAAGTTGTTTGGAAAAAATAACACTACAAATGAAAGGAAATACAGAGTAAGACAAGCTGAATTTTCCTCTTTAAAGAACTTTTTAGTGTAAGAAACAAAAAAATTTCTTTGGCTAAATACACATGTGTGGAATTTTTGTTTGTTCTCAAGCCCCCCCAGACATGACTTACACATTACACAAATGGTTATTTAACCCTAACAAAGCAAGTTCCAAATTCCTAACTATTCTTTCTTTTGTTGATTTTCCCTCTTGACTTTTTTTTTCCCTATTGCTTTTTAAATTTTCCCTTCAGTATCTTTCATTGATTTTTATATGTAAAGTTTGGTTTCATTTTTCTCTAGGTCAGTGTTTCTAAATTTGCACATAATAAGAATTACCTGGGATATTTATAAAGTAAATATATTGATTCAAGACCCCCATTTACTGTAAGCATACTAAATAAAAGTGTTTAGGAGAGCCTAGAAATCTGTGTGTTTAAAAGCTTTCCAGGTAACTTATGATCACCAGTCAAGTTTGAGAAACACAACTGCAGGTAAAGGGTAATCAGTGCACTTTATAAAATTTTACATTATTTATTTATTTATTTATTTAGATAGGGGAAGGGAAGGAGAAAGAGAGGGAGAGAAACATCAATGTGTGGTTGCTCCTCGTGTGCCCCCAACTGAGTACCTGGCCCGCAACCCAGGCATGTGCCCTGACTGGGAATCGAACCAGCAACCCTTTGGTTTGCAGGCCCGCACTCAATCCACTGAGCTATAACAGCCAGGGCAAAAATTTTACGTTTTATAACAGTTGACTCATCTGAGTTTGTTTTCATACTTATACAGTCCTTGCTAGTTTGAGTGTTTAGTTCAGAGATGAAATATTCAAATTGTTTTCAACTTTAGCTTGCTAAATTACCCTGGATTAATACATCATATCTGTGGCCCATTCAGGTCCTGCTCAGGTTCCAATGATGTCTCCAAATGGTTCTGTGCCTCCTATTTATGTGCCTCCTGGATATGCCCCACAGGTATGTTTTTATGTTATTTTTCTTTTTATATCTATATAATAGTGGTCATAATGTTACTTTAATTTCAATTAAAAATACAATTTAAGTGCTGAAACTTACCCAGTACAGTATATCTTCAGTAAATCTTTCTCAAGTATTTTAGTACATTCAGTGTATTTGGGGGAAAAAAAGAAAAATTAAATCAACACTCATATTTGTTTTTACTTGGGGTGTTGAATTATAATAAAGAATTAATTCTAGAGATTTATTCCCTGAACGTGTTAGTAACATAAATGCTATTTTAAGATTTAAAGGTGCCTACACTAACATTTTTTTTAATTATTTGCTTAGAAGTAATGCAAGATAATGCTTCCAACCTTACTTACACAATGACTCACAGATATTCACAATAACGGTATGGTACATTGTGGTAAATCAAAGAGAATTGAAACCTGTAGATCTGCAACTCTGAGGGCTAGGGGGTCAGTATCAACACATCTGTAAGCCTTTTCTGTATACCAGTTGGGGAGTTCTGAATTAAGAATAAAGTATGGCACACACATTTGCACAGGAAAACTGAATTAAACGGTAAGATCTATAGGTGTTCAGTTCCTTTAGCTGCTGAGATTCTGTGCAGTCTGTACCATTGCTTCAGATCCTCTTCAAAGTACCCAGGTTTTTAATCCCAGCAACGAATTTATACTTAAGTTTTCTTCAGACCCTCTCTTCCTTCCTAGTTATGCCAGAATATTGGTGGGATATTGTGGTGGATTCATTGCCCACTCTATGAAGCCCACCACTATATGAATGACAGCAAAAGAAGCCCATGCTAGTGGGAAGAATGGAAGTAGTATGAGAAATAGAGTCAGAAAAGCTGAATTCATATCTCATTTTAAACCCTGGCTGACTGCATGGCCTTGGACAAATCAGTGTCTTTGAGTCTCAGTGTCTTCACTGTAAGATGAGATGATAACATATGTGAAAGTACTTTGTAAGTTTTTCAGAAAAATATTCTACTTACTGTCTCTACTTTTCTTTAACACATGGAGTCCTTAATTTATTGCAGTGTGCATTCTGCCTCTGTTATGCAACTAAATCTCTTTGATACATACCAACGCCAAAGGCATTTTTTTCTAACCTTGTGCTCTTTGACTTCTAAACATTTGACACCATTTATATGTTACCCTAGACTTCCTTGACATAATGGTGTCCTGATTCTATTTCTCTACTTACTTATTCACAGACCTTTTTTCACTTATATAGACCATTCCTGTTTTTTTTTTTTTCCAACAATCATGTATTGAATGGCACCATGTGCCAAGCTCTGTATTGGATGCTAATGACAGAAAGATAATTAAGACAAATTATTTCAGTGCAATTACAGGGTATCCTGCTGTTGTCTCAGCCAACAGTACCTTTTATTTTTATTTTTCTGGCAAGTTCTTGCCCTTCTTATTCATGACCTCCTAGAAGTAGCTTTCCTTAGAATGTTTCAGGTGTCTCTGTTTTTGGGTTCTCCTGGCACATTGTGTAGATCCCTCTTTCACTGAATGAATCACACTTTAGTTCATAAGTTCTCTTTCCTGAGGATTATGAATTCTTACAGTTCCCTATATTCAACAATGTTCAACAAAAATGTATTGAGTGCTCATATATGCCAGAGACTCTTCTAGGTGTTTGAGATGTGTCCATGAATAAAAGAGGCACAGACCTCTGTCCCTCTGTAGTTTACATTCTTGTGAGGAGAAGCAAACAATAAGCATAATAAACAGATAAATTACAGAATGTATTAGGTGGTAAGTAATATGGGGAGGAAAAGAGAAAATAAAGCTGGTTACATTTTAAAATAGGGTGGTCAGGATAGGTCTCATTAGAAAGGTGACATTTGAGCAAAATCTTGAAGGACAGATAAAAGTCGGCCGTGTATTTTGTGAGGGGAGAGGATTCTGAGAACAGGAACAAGTAGTTCAAATGGCCTAAAATAAAAACATAACCTGGGAGCAGCAAGGAGGCCACTGTGTCTAGACTGAGTTCTCAAAGCAGAAAGTGGTTAAGTAATGAGGTCAGAGAGGTAACAGGACCAGATAATTTAGCAGTTACTAATTTTTATTTCCTCAATACTGAGTACAGAGCTTGTTATGTAGTAGGAGTTCAACAAATACTAATAAATCAATGAAATAATCACCTAAATTGAGGTTTTGTATCTTCAGGCCAACAGCCACTAAAATAATCTTCTGTATTATTTTGGTCTTTTTATTTCTGTTATCATAAAGAGCCTTTACTTGGCTTGTTCATTCACAAAAGTCTAGATTTCTTAGATTTCTTGACATATAAGGCCTTATAGTTTGTCCTAGTTGACCTTTTTACCCTTTTCTTGACAGTTTAACCATGTATCCCTTTTTGCAGCCAAACATGATTATTCACATGCTCACTTGGTATTTTCCTTTCTCCATGGTTTTGTTAATGCTCTTATCTGGGGCATGTTATTCATTCCTGCCTTTTGAAATTCTACCCATCCTTGAAGACTTAGGTTAAGTTGTTTTTACCACTTCTTGATCATGTGTTATATTCCACTTAGTATTATGATTATATGTGTATATATTTATTTTATAGGGTTTTAAGTTCCTTGACAATAGAGGGTGGCTTTTAATTATTTCTGTTGTGTGGTTAACTTGAATATAGTAGGTATTTATAAGTATTTGTCAAATAAATGCAAGAGCTTTAACAATCCTACTGGAAGGATTATGTGAGGCTAATGGACTACTATTATCTTGATTTAAGATTATCTCTAGGAAATGTATCATTTTCCATCACACAGAGTAATCCAGAGACAACAATCAAATCTCATAGTAATTGAAATAATTTAAATGCCCTCTATGTCAGAATGGATTCTAGTATTGACATCACTGTGAAAAAACAATTTCTAATGTTAGAAGATACTTAAGAGCCAGGTTCTAACACAGCTAAGCACTTGATAATTGTCAAAATCTTGACATACAAGCAGTTATGTTAGAAATTTAGAAGCTAGAGTTTTAACCAAATATTAAGACACACAGATGGTATAATAAAGTATAGGTTGTATGTGGTTTAGCAGGAACCAGGTAGCACACTTACTAAATGTATAAATAGCTGTCACTTATAGTCTCCTTTCGTACTTTATGTAGTGACCTTTCCTCATGGCAACAACTTTAGTCACCTTCATCCCTTGCTTTTTGTGTATCTGTTGCTCAAGGCCAGTGACCCAAGGAAGGTCAAATAATGTTTTTGCTGTATCATCGTGTGATTCAGTATATACTGATGGGACTCAGCAAACTTACGGATTATGGATTCTAAAAAGTTTGGTAAAGCAAGCAAGGATTGCAAAACTAAAAATCTAATATTGGAACTTTTTAGCTTTATAGCTGAGGAAATAATACTACATACATACACCTAAGTGCATATGTGGGCAGAAAAATGAAAAGTCCAAAGGATAGATGGATCTTAATTTAAGATTAAGGTCAAGACTTAATAAAAGTACCTATCAAAGAAACATATTAAGAAATCATGATTTACCTAGGATATATCAGCCTTCAAATTTGTGATGTTTGTATTAAGGACATGTCCCTATTAAGTTCAGAACCACTTCAGATTATTAACTCATCCATATATTCTAACTTCATTTTTTAGAATAACAGTTAGGGTGTCATACATTGAATAACTTTAGAGATGAATGTTTCTATTTTTCTCATTTGCAATTTGCACAACCCAGACTTGCTATTAAGATTGTGTCATCCTTTGTATTATATATTTTTTCCATTCTTATTTAAGAGTCCTGCAGTATTGTGTATTATATAACTATTGCACCTTACTGCTCTAATGCTGTAGCATCCTATCAATAGTAATGGGAATAGTGATACTTAATTTTTTAATTATACACATAATTTTTATTATTGAATGAGGATAATGGATCATGTTTTTTTTTTTTTTAATAATCCTCCCCTGAGGATGTGGTTATTGATTTTTAGAGATAGAGGAAGGTGTGGGGAGAGAGACATCAATAGGGCAGGGGATGGGTGGAGGCGGAAAACAGTATGGAGTGATAAATGGTAATGGAAAAAGTAAAAAATAATATATAAACAGCTATGGTACTTTTACACAGTGGAATATTACTCAGCTATAAAAAAATTTTTTTTACTCATGTGACAGTATGAATGGACCTAGAGAACATTATACTAAGTGAAATGAGCCAGTCAGAGAAAGACAAATACCATATAGTTTTACTCATATGCAGAATCAAGTTAACAAACTAAACTAACATTGAAACAGAGATGTACTCATAGATAGAGAGCAGGCCAACAGCTCTGGGTGGGGGTTGGGGAGTGGAGGGATTGAGTAAAAGAGAAAAAAGAACTGCTGGACAGGGACAACAGTGTGGTGATTGCCGGGAGTGGGGAATAGGGTGGAAGAGAGTATAAAGGGGATGAATGATAATGGAAAAATACAATTAAAAATAATTACCTATTTCAAAAAAAGAAAATAATGTATAATTAAAAATTTAAAGAAAGAAACATTGATGTGAGATACAAACAATGAGTCCTGACCAGGGATTGAACCCACAACCTTTTAGTGTGGGGGACAATGCTCCAAGTGAGCCACCCAGCCAGGGCGGATAATCATTTTAAAATATTACAATTTTTAAAAACTTTTAGACTTCTAGTCAAGATGGAGGCTTAAGGAAACATGGTTCACCCCCTTGCACAACCACAGCAAAAATTACAATTAAATTACAAAACAGCTATCACCTAGAATCATCAGAAAATTGAACTGTATGGAAGTCCGACAACCAAGGAGCTAAAGAAGTAACATTCATCTAGATGGGTAGGAGTGGGGGAGACACAGAAGAGGCAATCCCACATCCCTGTGTGGTGGATAAAAATCAGGACAGGTGCCTCAGGAATTCCTGAGTGCCTCAGGAATTGCAGCCCCACAGCAGACCTCTCAGCCCAGGGTTCCAGTTCTAGGAAAATAGGTCCATATAACTTCTGACTATAAAAACCAGTAGGGGTCAGGGCAGTGGAAGAAACTGCAGGATTCTCAGGCATCTCCTCTAAAAGGGCCCTCAACAATCTTAAAATTTGTGCAGACTGACTTCTTCTGGACTCCAGCACTGGGGCAGAAGCTGTAAGAGCACCAATGGAATACAGTGAGAAACTGCAGTATCTGTCGTCAGGGCGAATGCCAGGGGGCACCTTCCTCCATGATAAAACTCCTGAGGCCAGGCAGTAGCAGCAGCACCATATCTGAGACTCTTGTCAACCTGAATCACACAGGTTGCTCCGCCCTGGTGATTACCTAAGACTCCGCCCCATCCAGCTTACAGGTGGACTTTCTACTAAAGGGATTCAACGCATCTCTACCTAATACATAGAAACAAACATAGGGAGGCTGCCAAAAATGAGGCAACAAAGAAATGTGGCCCAAAAGAAAGAGCAGAACAAAACTCCAGAAAAAGAACTAATCAAAATTGTGATTAGCAATCTATGAGGTGTAGAGTTCAAAACACTGGTTATGAGGATTCTCAACTCTTTGGGTACTTCAACAGCATAAAAAAGACTGAGGCAGAAATGAAGTTTATACTAAGTGAAATAAAGAACAATTTACAGGGAAGAATCCTGTGCATTCCAGCCAAAGTGGAGGTGTACGTAGATATGCTTGGCTTCTTCACACAACCAAATGAAGGATAACAACCAATTTAAAAACAAAAAAACAACCAAAACTGCCAGAAAATCAAAATGTATGGAAGTCCAGCAACCAAGAAGTTGAAGAAAAACATTCACCCAAGGTGTAAGGAGGGGAAGAGATGGGAAGCTGGGAGAGGACCCATGACGAGGCAATGGTTGGGAGACCAAGCAGTCCCACATTTACTTGCTGATAAGCCAGGAGAAACAACTGGGGAACGATACAAACTGCGTAACCCAGGGTTCCGGCACAGAGAAATAAAGCTTCAAAACATCTGGCTGTAAAAATCCATGAGGGTTGCGGCAGTGGGAGAAACTGCCAGTCTCACAGGAGAGTCTGTTTGAGAGGCCCACGCACCCAGGAATTAGCACCTGAAAATACACAATCTGCTTGTGGGAAGGAAAGGAAGTGACTGAAAGTGGGGCGAGAGCCCAAACAAGCTAGCAAATGGCATTGTTCCCTTGTGGACCCCTCCCCCACATATGGCACCACAATGCAGTGAAGTGGGTTCACCCATGCTGGCAAATACCTAAGTCTCCACCTCTAATAACCTAACAGGTGCACTGAGACAAAGAAATATGATCCAAATGAAAGAAATCAAAACTCCAGAAAAAGAACTAAGCAACAAGTAGGTAGCCAACCTATC
Organism: Tonatia bakeri; assembly: GCA_004024845.1. Lineage (NCBI taxonomy): Eukaryota > Metazoa > Chordata > Mammalia > Chiroptera > Phyllostomidae > Tonatia > Tonatia bakeri. The sequence goes on along the minus strand of PVIA01006033.1, from coordinate 43,851 downwards.
AGAGGCAGAATTCAAAACGCTGGTAATCAGGGTGATCACAGAAATTGAGTATGGTCATAAAATGAAGAAATGAAGGCTATACAAAGTGAAATAAAGGAAAATATACAGGGAACCAACAGTGAAGGAAATGAAACTGACACTCAAAAGATTTGGAACAGAAGGAAGAAATAAGCATCCAACTGGAACAGAATGAAGAAACACGAATTCAAAAAAATGAGAGACTGAGGAACATTTGGGACAAGTTTAAACATTCCAACATCTGAATCATAGGGGTGCCAGAAGGAGAGGAGGAAGAGAAAGAAATCGAAAGCTTACTTGAACACATAATAAAGGAAAACTTCTGCAGTCTGCCTAAGGAACTAGACATATAAGTCCAGGGCACTCTGAGAGTTCTAAAGAAGTTGGATCCAAGAAGAAACACACCAAGACACATCATAATTAAATTACCCAAGATTAAAGATAAGGACAGAATCTTAAAAGCAGCAAAAGGAAAGGAAACAGTTGCCTACAAAGGAGTTCCCATAAGACTATCAGCTGATTTCTCAAAAGAGACCTTGCAGACAAGAAGGGGCCAGAAAGAAGTACTCCAAGTCATGAAAGGAAAGGACCTACATCCAAGATTGCTCTGTCCAGCAAAGCTATCACTTAGAATGGAAAAGCAGATAAAGTGCTTCCCAGATATGGTCAAATTAAAAGAGTTGATCATCACCAAGCCCTTATTATATGAAATGTTAAAGGGACTTATCTAAGAAAAAGAAGATCAAAAATATGAACAATAAAAGGACAACAAACTCTCCACTATCAACAACTGAACCTAAAAAACAGACAGCAAACAGCTAGAACAGGAACAGAATGACAGAAATAGAGATCACATGAAGGGTTATCATGGGGGAGAGGGACAATGCAGGGGGAAGATACAGGGAATAAGAAGCATAATTGGTTGGCACAAAATAGTCAAGGGGGAGGTTAAGCATAGTATAGGAAATGAAAAAGCCGAAGAACTTACGTGTACAACCAATGGACTAAAGCGAGGTTGGAGGGTAATGCTGGAGAGAGAGGTGTTGTGGAGCAGAGGGGGATAGAGGGGAGAAAAAAATGGGACAAGTGTAATAGCATAATTAATAAAATATACTTAAAAATAAACAAAAGAAAATTTTACAGGGAATCAGTAGTGGAGTGGATAAAGCTGAGCATCAAATCAATGATTTGGAACATAAGGAAGAAAAAAGGATTCACTTAGAACAGCAAGAAAAAAAAAAAAGAATCCAAAAAAGCAAGGATAGGCTAAAGGACCCTCTGGAATGAACTGCTTTCCATGCAAGGTAAAGCTAAAGGATTTCATCATCACCAAGCCATTATTATATAAAATGTTAAAGGGACTTATTTAAGGAAAAGTTGATCAAGACTATGAACATTAAAATGGCAATAAATTCACAGTTATCAACAATTAAATTTAAAAAACTAAGCAAATAAGCAGAATAGAAACAATGATAAATACGGAGATCATTTGGAGGGTTATCAGTTGGGAGGAGGAGGAGTGGTAGAATGGGGAAAAGGTGCAGCAGTTTAGAAGTACAAATTAGGTGCCAAATAGATGGGAATGTTAAGAACGATATAGGAAATGGAATAGCCAGAGAACTTATATGCATGACCATGGACATGAACTAAGGGGTGAGATTGCCAGAGGGAATAGGGGTTACTACATTGAGGTAGATAAAAAATTGGGGCAATTATAATAGCATAATCAATAAAATGTGGGAAAAATTGGGGCAATTATAATAGCATAATCAATAAAATACACATTTTTTTAAATTGCTTACCGTAAGTTATATATAACACTGTTTAATATGATAGGGAGACCTAAAGCTAATTAAAATATGCATGCATAAAGCAAAGTAAAATTGTTCAGCAGAAGCTTGTGTATAAAGAAATAATTTTGCAAACAAGACAAAATAGTGATAAAAAAACAGATACTGTTGTTTTAAACTTTTTCTGATCATCTTTTATTCTTTTAATTTTTTTCCCTATTATTCCCCTATACTCTCTTCTGCCTCCACCCACCCCAGAACCCCCACAATCACCACACTGTTGTCCTTCTCCATGAGTTTTTTCTTTTTTGCTCAATCCCTCCTCCTCCTCCTTGCCCCCAGCACTTCCAACTCCCAGAGCTGTCAGCCTACTTTCTATCTACTGATCATTGTTATGTAGAAAAACTTGGAAAATGCATAAAAGAGTAGAGAAAAAAATTATACTGAATATTGTAACCTAGAGATACTTTAGCATATTTTTCCTTTAAACTCTTTCCTAATTATAAACAATTTTAGACATAACCTCAGTGAGCTTTATTATTGCTCAGAACAGAAACAATGATAAATTGTTTGCTGGACTCAGCAAATAAAGGAGGGAAGTTTGTGAGAGTTTGACATACTGCATAAAGGTAGAAATCTGTGCCAACTAAACTATCAAATGGGGAAGCAAATTCTGTAAAACTCAAACACAAAGAAAGCATTTAATGATACAGGAAGTAAAAGATGATAGGATTCAAAGGAACTTGCTGGAAAGTAACATTAACTTACAGGCATGAAGAACATAAATTATTATTTCAACACTTGGTATTTTAGTGATAAAAGTTGATGATGTATCAAGAAAATACTGTAGACAACCCCAGTGGGACTCCTGAACCATCAAAAGTTCTCTCTCTATGCTTTTCTAGTAATGGCTCCCCAGTTTTTTATGGACTGTGGGTTGTTATGGTGATGGAAGAGTACCTAACAGGAAGGGGATCGCAGGTCTCATAATGCAGGGAAAGGGCCTATATCAATTCAGGAAAAATTTCAGATTACGATTTTGAGCTAGGCTTGGCCTTTATGTCAGCATGCAGCAATTAGGTCAGTAAATTTTCCAGAGATTCTAAAAACCAGTCTGAGTTCAGTCTTTCCTGTCTTCCCTGGGGAAAACAACCAAAAAAGGTGGGCAACGTTAGAAACTAGAAGGTGGGGGGGACTTAGATGAAGATAAAGGATTATAGTTAGAACTAGAGAGAATGTTCGTAGTTACCTGCTGTGTGTGTGTGTGTGTGTTTAGATATGTTAAAGCCTATTGCATAAATGGTCAGAAATCACTATATTGTTGAATAGCTTAAAGTAGGAATACTTTTTTGGGTTCAGGGTGAGACCACAGAATAGACGAGAAGCAAAATTTCTAAGACTTGAAGAAGTCACAGAACCCTGTTACTTTGGTGTTCTTGTAAGGAGGGAAAGAAATGTAGCATTCTAATAAAACTGATAGAATATGTTTATTTCTGTTCATATCACTGATTAAACAGAAATTTTTTTAGCATATTCTGAGTGTACTGCACCTGGCACTGGAGAGAAAATGGTAATGAAACAAAACATGGACTGTATATTATGGTAGAGAAGACACATACACAGTATTACATGTCAGTAAACACAACCTCCTTTCTCTGCAGCCCTTCTCAGTTATGTCTATATTCAACAAAGGCAAGAAAACAGGTCCTTACCTAATTAGAAATTAAGCAGCATATGTGGTTAGGTGATCAGACTATATGCTATGATATCCCCATTTGATTTATATTCCATTATTTTGTTTTCATTTATTTACATAAACTAATTTGGATTATATTTTATCTTTTTTTTCCTTTTCACAACTTGTTGATTTTATTTTATTTTTTAAATCGTCACCATCATTGTACTCTGTTGGTGTGAAATTCAGTGTCTAATTTCTCGGCAGCTGGAGACTTAGCAGATAGTTTTGAGTTCTCCAGCCTCAGTCACAAATTACTGGGTACTCAGAGGGTTACTTGATGTGGTAGAGTTCACCATACCCACTTAGTCCTGGTCTGGCACTTTCCCCCCACTCAGCATCTTCGCTTTTTATTATTTTTAATGGTGGTAAAATGCATATAACAAAATTTTCCATAACCATTTTAGATTGACAGTTCAGTGACATTAAGTACATTCATACTGTTGTTCTGCCATCACTACCATTTGTTCATCTTGCAGAACTGAAACAGTACCTATTAAACAATAACTCCCTATTCTCCCTTCCCCACAGTGGACCTTTATATTTTAAATGTTGTTTTTCAGCAAGGAAAAATGGTTCTAATACCATAAGCAGTTTAGCCATTTCCTTTTTACCAGTGAGATCTCACTTGTGAAATTCTTAAAAAATAAATAAAACAGACCAAGTACTTGTGGATTCTATACCCATAAAGAGGATAAGAATATAGAATTGAAGCCAAGTTACCTGAGTTGGAATACTATCTGTGTAACCTTAGTAAGTTACTTAAAATTTCTATGTTTCCTCAAGGAAAGGTATTATCAGCCATATTTTATACCTCAGTAGTAACCATTCAAGTCTAAAAAGGGTCAAGACCCTGTTTTAATAGAAAAGAATTCCAGTGTTTGAGATAAATACTAGATCCTTTTAGGCTTTGCTCTGTGTCCTTGCTGCTCCAGTGACGTTCAAAGGGGGCAGGGGGAATCTGACATTTAAAAAAATCCTTTCCCAAGTGTGACCCCTATTTAAAAATGTGTAATTCCAAGACTCGAAGCCATAAATATTTTTTTTTCTTAAATGAGAGTTAATGTATTACATGTTTGTCTCCCTTAAAATAATCTTCACCTGTTAAAGTTGTCCTGGTCACGTTCATACAAATATTGTATCTAAATTCAATATATGGTTGATCTTAGGAGTCTGGATTTAGTTTTTTTCCCTATTTCTATTTCACAACTTGTGTTTCCACAACTTCTTTTCCCTCACCTCCCACCCATCCTGACCCCTCCTATGTCCAAACCAAAAATTCGCTTGAGTCTTTCTTCATTTTCATTACATCACTAAATGCATGTAACACATAGGATTAATACCTAATATCATAGCTCATTGTTTATATTATTTTGCTCATTAGTGTTTTAAGATGTACATTGCATTATATGACAAAAACTACTTCATGTTGTTCAATGCTAACTCATATGTACTTAATATATTTAATAAAGTCTTCATATTGATTGTATAGGATTTTTCAAATCAACTCCTAATGGTATAAAAATTCTTACTCTAATATATTTCAAAAGAATTGCTTATATCCATGAAAGAAACTTCTAATGTTCATTTTATAGGTTATTGAAGACAATGGTGTTCGAAGAGTTGTTGTGGTTCCTCAAGCACCAGAGTTTCATCCTGGTGGTCACACAGTCATACATCGTTCTACACATCCTCCTTTGCCAGGTTTCATTCCTGTCCCAACCATGATGCCCCCTCCACCACGCCATATGTATTCACCAGTGACTGGAGCTGGCGACATGGCAACACAGTATATGCCACAGTATCAGTCTTCACCAGTATATGGAGATGTAGGTAAGACATCTAATAGTATGCCTGTTTTATGGAGTTGGCTGTTCTTTGCCTGGATATAACAGGTGCTATTATTGAATTATCTAAAAGAAACCAAAAATGGTTAACAATATCAATTATTTTTTGTTACCTAAGCACTATTTCATCCTTGTGATCATCCTTCGAGGCAAATGAGTAAACAAAAATCAAAGAGAAGGAAGTAGTTTATATCATGTAGTAATATTTAGTGGGGATACGTTCAAAGAAGATGTCTTCTCCTCTGTTGTGCTGTCTAGGCTCTGAGGAAAATTTTCAGCCAGGAATAATCACATCATTGTTAAATACTGAAGGCTGTCCTACTACTAACCAAAGTTGCTAGGTTTTGTTGAGAGTTTGAAAAAAAAACCAGTAAGACATAACCTTTGCCCTGAGGGAGTTAATAAATTGTTAGGAAGATTAGAACAAAATACACATAAAATAGTAATCTTATTCTTTCCTGTGGCTTTAAATACCATCTATATACCCTCATGCATCTCAGTTACAGTATTTCTAAAACATAAATCTAATTTGGAACCTGCTTTTCTCTGTCATCTTCATCTCAGTGTATGGTACCACTGTCCATTCAGTTTGCATAAGTGAAAACCAGATGGTAAAATTTGATTCTTCCACATCATTTGGTATTAGTTTTATTTTTAGAAATTTGCCAAATTTATCTACTTTTTCTTACTACTACTCAGATCTAATCCACCATCAGCTCCTGTCAGGATAAGTGCAATGTCAGCCTCCCAGTTTTCTACTGTTATTCTTGCCCCCAACCATCCAGGATCAGCCAGAGTAATCATTTAAAAATATAAATCAAACTTCTATTTCAGTGACTTCCCTTTGCAGTTGTATGAAGTCCTAAACCCTTCACCAGATCAGGGTTTCTCACCCTTAGCACTCTTGATATTTAAGGACAGATAAGTGTCTGTTGTAGAGGATGGGACTCTGCTTTGTAGGATGTTTAGCAGAATCTCTGCCTTGTACCCACTAGATTTCAGTAATACACAATTCCAGCCTTCCCCTCACCTTCGACTTCACCCAATTGTGACAACTAAAAATATTTCCAGGCATTGACAAATGACCTCTGGGAGCCAAAATTGACCCTGGTTGCAAACCACTGCCCTGGACAAGACTCTATTCTGAGGTCTCTCATTGCCTTGTCCTTCTTGTCCCCGCCACCCTCCTTCAACTTCTCAGAACCTCCAAGCTCTTTCTCGCCTCATTGCCTCTGCATGGTGCTCTCTGTCAGGAATGCTCTTCCCTCTTTTCCTTGGAAGGCTCATTTTCTTCCTTCAGATTTCAGATCTCAGAACAACTATCCATGGCCCTACATTATCAGTCTAGCACTGAAATCTGTTTCTTTTCACAAAACCAAACACAATTTTATTTTTTGTATGACTTTCTCCCTCATTTGCCTGTAAATCCCCAAAGAACTGAATCTGTTTGATACCTCAGTTTTCCTTGCAGTTGGTTAGCAGAACCTGTCATTTATACTTAGTAAATTTGTAGAAGATACAACTCTTAAGTACAAAGTTTAAAATATGTAGCACAATCTGTATAGGTACCATTATATATTATAATGTTGTATTCTATCTTATTTTAAACTTATTTCTGTCCCCAAGTAATATTTATTGATTCTGTAGGTCTGGGTGGGGTTAGGGTTTCTGCATTTTAACAAACTCCCAGGTTAGGGTCATGCAGTATTCCAGTGAACATAATTTTGAGTAGCAAGAGTTTATACTACAAATTAATCTCTTCTCTTTTCTTACTGTTAATTTTGACTTAGTTTTTAAAAATGTATTTGAAAAATTTAAAACATTAGATGTTACAGTTACTACTATTTTGCATTGTGAAAACCCATTGTTATTCAAAGGGGATATGCATTAGACTTCATAAATACAATTCACAATGATGTGGAGAAAAGTGAAGCACACAAATCTACAAAGAGTACATCTCTACAAACCGGCTACCTAGTGGTGGAAGACAAGAGAAATATGGTATTTGAAGTTACAAGCTAAGGAATTTACAGTGGGCAGCAGTTTTATAACTGGTAGCTACCTCCTTGATATTTTTCTGTGTTTTGTATAGATTCCCAAAGTGGGACCTGATCCAACATTTCACTGTCAACAATTACCATTACTGAATCTGAACTTTGTTTGACATGTATTATATCACTTAATCCTCAATAAAATTCTGCAAGATAACAGATGAAGAAACTAAGGCTCAGAAATGTCAATTAATTTTTGCATGGCCACTGCTAGTTCATTGCTGAGGATTTTACTCTCTCAGAGCTTTTTGATAATAAAGTTCCTGCTCTTTCTACTACATATTCTTTATATAACTCCCAATAGTTGCTTTATTATTTTATTTATCTTGAGTAATAAATGAAATATAAAAACATTTGGATAACTACATTTTAAAAGTATACACTAGTTAAAGTTTCTTTTTACTGAGATATAATTCACATTACAAAATTCACCACTTTAAAATTTACAATTTAGTGTTTTTTTAGTATATTCAGTATATACCATATTTACTAATGCTAATTCTAGAACATTTCATCCCAAAAAGAAACTCTGTGCCTATTAAGTCAGTCCCAATTCCCTTTACCCCATCTCCTAATCTACTTTATATATTTCTATGGATTTGCCTATTCTAGACATTTCATATAAAGGTACATACAGTATGTATATTTGATATAAATGTTGATACAGTGTGTAGCCTTTTATGTGTAGCTTTTTTTCACTTAGCGTATTTTTTGAAGGTTTTGATTTCAAGGTTTTAGCGTGATTAGTACTCTCTTTTTATTCTGAAAAATACTTCATTATTGGGGTATAATTTATCAGTTCATTACTTATGGGACTTTTGGGTTATTTCCACTTTTTTGTCTTATGAATATCAACGTTTTGACATTTGTATATAATTTTGGCAGGCATATGTTTTTACTGCTTCTGGCTATATATGTAAGAGTGGAATTGCTGGCTCAGATAGTGATTCTATATTTACCTTTTGAGGAACTATAAAATTGTTTACCATAGTGACTGCCCTGTTTTACATTCTCACCAGCAATGTATGAGGGCTCTAATTTCTGCGTATCCTTACCAAAACTAGTTATTATTAATAGCTTTTTAATTCTAGCCCTGCTGAAGTGTGACATTTTATCTCATTAAGATTTGATTTGCTTACCTCTAACAACTACAGGTATACAGCATCTTTTCAATTGATGATTGATATGTGTTCAGATCTTTAACCATGTTTTTAAATTGGGTCATTGTCTTTTTATTTTTGAGTTGTAAGAATGTTTATATATTCTGGATACAAGGCTCTTTTAAGATACGTGGTTTACAGTTTTTCTCCCATGTTGTCTTTTCACTTCCTTGATGATATCCTTCGTTGTAGAAAAGGTTTTAATTTTGATGAAGTCAGATTGTTTTAATTGCTTGTGCTATTGTTGTCATTTCTAAGAAACTATTGTCTAATCAAATGTCACACAGGTTTTCTCATGTTTTCTTTAAGTCTTACAGTTTTAATGCCTACATTTAGGTCTTTGATGACATTTGAGTTAATTTTTCTATACAGTATTAAGTAAGATTGCAGTGTGACGTAGTCAAAATTCATTTTTTTACATGTAGGTAGCCAAATTCCTATGTTTTTATCCTAATGTTATTGTACATAATGTTAACAATATTCATCTTAGAGTATATAGTATAAATTAGTCTTTTCTGTTTTCTTACTGCTATTTATGACTTAGTTTTTAAAAATGTGTTTGAGAAAATTTAAGAAAATACTGGATGTTACAATTACTACTATTTTACATTGTTAAAATCCATTGTTATTCAAAGGGGATATGCATTAGACTATATGAATATGTATTTAACACTATATAGAAAAATATTGTACCAGTATTCTTAAAACATTGATAAATTAACACTTTACTGAGATTTTTGAGACTTTAAAATACTGTCTTTGCAGATTTTATTTTTTGTTTTTAAATAATTTTTACCACCCTCCTCACAATCACAACACTGTTGTCCATGTCCAAGAGTCCTTTTCTTCTTTTTGCTTAATCCCTCCACCCCTTTACCCTTCCCCCTTTAGCTGTCATCCTGCTATTTGTGAATCTGTCTCTGTTGTACTTCTTAGTTCAGTTTGTTCATTAAATTCCATATATGAGTGAAATCATATAGTATGTGTGTTACTCTGACTGGCTTATGTCACTTAGCATAATTTTCTCCAGGTCTATCCATACTGAGGCAAAGGGTAAAACTTTCTTCTTTTGTACAGCCAGGTAGTGTTCCATTTTGTAAATATCCATAGTAGTTTTAGCCACTCATCTATGGATGAACACTTGGGCTATTTCCATAACCTGGCAATTATAAATAACACTGCAGTGAACTCAAGGGTGCTTAGGTTCTTTTGAATTAGTGTTTGGGGTTCCTTCAGATATATTCTCAAAAGGAGGATAGCTGGTTCAAAAGGCAGACCCATTTCTAATTTTTTTTTTTTTGAGGTATCTCCTTACTGCCTTCCACAGTGGCTGTACCAATCTACATTCCCACCAACACTGCAGAAGGGTTCCCCTTTCTTCACATCCTCTCCAGCACTTGTTTGTTGATCTGTTGATGATAGCCATTCTGACAGGTGTGAGATGATACCTCATTGTGGTTTTAATTTGCATTTCTATGATGATTAGTAACATTGAACATCTTTTCATGTGTCTGTTGGCCATCTATGATGTCCTCCTTCAACAAGTATCTGGTCATGACCTTTGCACATTTTCATAAGTGTATGTTATTGGTTTTGCTATTACAGTCTTCCCAATTTTTCTTCCTTTGCCCCCCTCCTCCCAGTACCACCCTTCCCTCCAGCAATCACCCCTTAGTTCATGTCCATGGGTTGTACATATGAGTTTTTTGGCTTCTCCATTTCTTATACTATTCTTAACATTCCCCTGCCTATTTTGTACCTACCAATTATGCTTCTTTATCTTTGTACTTTTCTCCCAATCTTCTGTTTCCATCTCCCAACTGATAACCCTCCAAATAATCTCTTTGTCTGTGGTTCTGTTCGTGTTCCAATTGTTTGCTTAAGTTTTTTTTTTGTTTGTTTGTTTTAGATTTTGTTGTTGATAGTTGTAACTTTGTTGTCATTTTAATGTTCATAGTTTTGATCTTTTTCTTAATAAGTCCCTTTGACATTTCATATAATAATGGGTTGGTGATGATGAACTCCTTTAGCTTTACATTGATTGGGAAGCACTTTTTCTGCCATTCAATTCTAAATGATAGCTTTGCTGGATAGACTAATCTTGGATGTATGTCCTTGCTTTTTCATCACTTTGAATACTTCTTGCCAGTCCTTTCTTGCTTGCAAAGTTTCTTTTGAGAAATCAGCTGACAGTCTTATGGGAACTCCTTTATAAGTAACTCTTTGCTTTTCTCCTGCTTCTCTTAAGATCCTATCTTTATCTTTAACTTTTGGCATTTAATTATGATGTGTCTTGGTGTGTTCCTTCTTGGGTCCAATTTTTATGGGACTCTGTGCTTCCTGGATTTGTATGTCTATTCCCTTCACCAAATTAGGGACGTTTTTCTTATTTTTTCAGATAAGTTTTCAACTTTTTGCTCTTCCTCTTCTTCTGGCAGCCCTATGATCTGGATGTTGGCACTTTTGGAGATGTCCCAGACTCACTTTTTCTCTCATTTTTTTGAAATCTTGTTTCTTCATTCTGTTCTGGTTGATTGTTTATTTCTTGCTTATGTTTCAAATCGGTGGTTTGAATCCCGGCTTCCTTCCCTTCCTTGTTGGTTCCCTGTGGATTTTTCTTTATTTCACTTAGTATAGCCTTCATTTCTTTCTTTATGCTTTTGCCATACTCAATGAGTTCTCTGAGCTTCCTATCACTAGTGTTTTGAACTCTGCATTTGATAAGTTGGCTATCTCCATTTTACTTAGTTCTTTTTCTGGACCTTTGTTCTTTTCTTTCATTTGGGCCATATTTCTTTGTCTCCTCTATTTGACAGCTTCCTGTCTTTGTTTCTGTGAATTAGATAGAGCTGCTTTGACTCCCTGTCTTAGTGCACCTGTTAAATTTTATGGGATGGAGCCTAAATTTTATGGGATGGAGCCTTAGGTATTCACCAGTGCAGGGCAACCCACTTCACCACACTGTGGCTCTGCATGTGGGGGAGGTGTTGGAGAGGGGACAATGCCCTGTCTGGCTGCTGGAGGCTTTCTCAGCACTCGCCCCATTTTCAGTCACTTCACCACCTTCCCATATGTGGCTGGTGCCCTCTAGGTGCTGCCGTGTTGGTCGTTCCCAGAGTGGGTGGGTTTGCATATGTTCTAGAACAGTGCAGGCCTGTTACATGGACTTTGCCAAAAGACTGGCAGTTTCCTCCCCGACCCAGCCTCCACTGGTGTTTATAACCAGAAGTTATGAGACTTTATTTTCCTGGTGCAGGAACCCTGGGCTACGTGGTCTGGCCAGGATCTGGGATCACTTGCTCCCAAGGTTTCCCTCCAGATTTTTATCTACCACTCATGAATGTAGGACCACCCATTCTGCCAGCTGCTGCTACCTCACCTCCACCACACTGTAACCTCTCTGTCCCAGCTCCCCATCTCTGCCCCTCCTACCCATCTGGAGGAATATGGCTTCTTTCAATCCTTGGTTGTCAAACATCACAGTTCAGTTTTCTGGCAGTTCTGGGTGTTTTTTGCTTTGAGATTAGTTGTGATCCTTCTTGTGGCTGTGCAAGGTAATAAAGCATGCCCGTCTGTGCCTCCATCTTGACCAGAAGTTCCTTTTCCCATTTTTTAACTGGGTGGTTTGGTTTCTTTGTTGAGTTTTATAAGTTCTTTATAAATTTTGTTCTTTAAAAATAAACTGAGGACAGTTGATTTAACAATATTTATTGTTAATTTTATTATATTGTGTGATTTATAATATCTCAAGATGTAATACTTTGTATATCTAGATTCTGTTAATAATAAACAATTCACTCATTTCTTTTTGGTAACTCTTAAAACTTTATTTTTTAGTGATGATTTGTGTTTTTGAATCATAAGGGAATTTAGGCAGATGGTGGTCTTGTTTTTACCTATTTTATAGGTTTGAAGTTGAAAGAGATGCTAAAAGTAATGGCTTAAAAAGAGTTAAAGATAGCTCAGTTCAGGTCTTATTCCCCACCTGTAATAATCTTAGCATACCACCAAGCTATTCCTATGAAGAATAGTAGTTACTTGGGAAAAGGTAAAGGAATGTCTCTGTAAATTGATGTTGTGTCTGTATGTGTATACCCAAGTCACAAAATTTGGTTCTGTCAGATGGCAGATACACAGAAGTAGTGCTTTTTTTGCAAAATTATCCTTCGACATATGTTGTGTTTTATATAATTAGGACAAATTTGTTTCCTATTCCATCTCATGCCACAAACGTATTTGGAGAAATTGACCTTTCAAATGTTTTTAATTTTATATTTCTTTCTAGATGCTCACTGTACTCACGGAAGGTCCAACTTTAGAGATGAAAGATCTAGTAAAACGTATGAACGTTTGCAGAAAAAATTAAAGGATCGCCAAGGAACACAAAAAGAGAAAATGAGCAGTCCACCGTCATCACCCCAGAAATGCCCTTCTCCCATAAGTGAACATAATGGACTTATAAAAGGGCAGAGTGCTAGTGGGGTAAACACAGGATTAGCAAAGAACAAGTCAGGAAAAGGGAAAGGTGGTGCACAAATTGATACCGAAATCAAAGGTAACTATTTAAAATACTCAACTATTATTTTTGGTATTTTCATCAATATTTAACCTACAAAAAGTACATGCTGACCTTCAGTCATTTTGTCATGCTCAAAATAAACTATAGATTATTAGCCTAACACTCCCTAAATGTAAGATGTTTTAGAACCTAAATTGTTACTAGACTACCTCTTTTTACAATTTGGGGAAACTCAATTAGTAATTTTACCTATATCATAAAGTGTACTAACCAAGAGAAATTTTTATTTGTAGAAAAGTTTCCGAGTTTGCATCCTGATTCTCTTCTCTTTCTGGGCCTTTGATAAGGCTCTACTGGTTTTTATCAAAACTCTTTCTTTTTTCAGCTTCTTTATGTAACTAGTTACATTGTTAACCAGTCTATTTATATACTTTATAGTAGGATAGAGTATTCTCCATCCAATCCTTCAAAGGTTATTTTCTCTTAAAATCCCCATGTTTCCCTTATCTGTGACTTCCTCAATAGAACTCTGAGCAGTAATTCTTTTTCTTTAAAATTTTCATTTCCCATCAATAAGTTTTATTATTTTAGGGGCCTCAAGGCTTGTATATTAATGTTTACAAAAATATTCTTGCATATTTTTGAGACCTCCTGATCATTCTTTTTCAGCACTGATGTTTCAGAAGAGTTAAGCTAAAGTTTTAGATATATCACTGGTGGCTATAAATTATGGTCAACTCAATTACATTTTTCCTTTGGGAACCACCACAATTAAGGCATTCCATGAAACAAATACTCAGTTAACATTAAGAGGTATGATATGGCAAATGAGAAGTTTGCAGACAATAAGGGTTTTTTACAGCTGAATAAAAAATACTGTCTATAAGAAAAACTTGCTAGCTAGTTGTGTGTGTGTGTGTGTGTGTGTGTGTGTGTGTGTGTATTATAGTTAGTAATCGTGGCTAAAATGGAAATAGAAACTGAAGCAGAATAATTCTGGAGAGCCTTAAGCTGCTGAATATCAACTAAGGAGTAAAAGCTAGAAAGTAAAAATCTCAAATACTAACCTAGTTTCAGAAGACATTATTGTGGAGGGAGTGGGATATTTCATTTACACTCATTTTTTAATTAAAACTTTTTTTTTTTTTTTTAGAAAAAGATGAAGAAACTAAAGCTGTTGAAGCACTTCTTTCCAACATTGTCAAACCGGTGGTAAGTATTTTATTTATTTTCTTACATTTATATTTGGTATACTTATATAGGATCTTGGTATTTTTCTACTCAGGCCTTATTTAAAACTTGTTCTCTATAAGGAATATGGAGTCGGTAATGGATCTGTGTGGATCTAATATAAGGACAGAAATGTTATCAGTAAAGTGGATGTTCAACCAAGAATCCACTTTTTAAACAAGGATTTAATATATACTAAATGACATTGAAAATCATTGGATCAGACAAAGATCTCATAAAAGAGTGTGGATTACAACTAATTATCAAATTTTTAAAAACCCATTTATATGAGTTTTATATAAATATGTCCAGTTAACTCCAGATGCAAAAATAGTTAAATAATATCAAACTGTAAAAGAAAGTTTATATTCCTCAATCTTTGTAAGTATAGATGTAATAGAAGAATTCAAAAAATCAGAAAAAAGTATGGCAGCAAAACTGTATACATAAAATTGTCTGCATATTTTTTAGATAGCCTTCATAAAGACTATCATTCTAATGGGAAAAAAATTGCATCATATATGACTAAAGATTAACCTTAAGTAAAGTTCTCATACAGTTGTATTTTTTAAACTCATTAAGACTTTAAAGGATTCTTCACTAGTAATCAAAACAAACAAAAATTGAACTTTACTGAAATTGTGCAGTCCTGTCTATCAATAAATAGCTACATAAACAAAGATGTATTTGTAGCACTAATATTACAAAAATAAAACAAAGGAATGCGTAGATAAATCGGAATGTTTTTACTGGACAGAATGATACAGCCACTTAAAAATATGGTTTTGATTTGCAACAGTGCTTTTGTAGGGAAAAATGCTGGGGATCAAACTATTGGGTTGGCCAAAAAGTCTATTTAGTTCTTTACATAAAATAGAAGACACCTTTTTCATTTTCACCAATAACTTCATTGATCTGGATATTTTGAGTATGTCAGCTGTCTCCCATATTTCTCAGTTAATGTCTCAGTTTGATCGCTATCTAGTTCAACTGGTCTGCCCAACTGTGGAATATCATCCAGCAATAAATCTCCAGCACAAAACTTCACAAACCACTTTTAACACATTCAGCCAGTCACAGCACTTTTTCCATACACGGCACAAATCTTTTTTGTGTGTGTTTTTACCTTTCTTACAGTAATAATGCATAATATGCTGAAAATGTTGCATATTTTCTTCCATCTTCAGTATTAAAATGGCTATACAAAAATTCACCAATTTTGACTTTTTTTTTAATGCACACTGATACGAAGCTGTCAAAATACAATCTAAGAAAATTGTTTCAAATGAAGTTAAAGACAACTAAGTGCTACTCCAGCCATCTTTTGGAAAAAATCAAATAAACTCTTTGGCCAACCCAGTACTTGGACACTGCGATTACAGCCTTATGAAGAAAAAGCGTTAGAGAAAATTAGAATAAGAATAGGAGAAATCAAGTATCACAGTAGTTATTCAGACTGTTAGTTTCTCTCTGCTTTTTATAAGAGTTACAACTTCACTCCATTATAAAAGCAGCTAAAGAAGTGCCAGTGACTGATTGAATCCAGATATTTTATAATTAATGTGGTAAAATATGTAAATAATACATAAATACAGAGTAAAAATATATCTCTTTTTTACCCACTCCTCCAATTTAGCCATGCCCAACAATTTAGGATTCTTTCTAGTCCTGTTTTAGTTCATTTGTATGTGTCCAGCAAAATATAAATTTTTTCTCTAACCCCTATGAAAAGGGAGTTATACTTGTACCCTACTGCTCTATGTATGGCAAGCTTTTTTCACTTACTGTATAATGCCTTAGCAATCTTTCTATGTCATTGCATTTTTCTTTGAAGCTACATAGATCATAACAACCAATCAAAATTGTGTGGCCTTTACACAATAAATCAAAAACAAATATGCGAATTGTGCGTGGTCGTAACAAGAGCCATTACAGAAATAGGGTGATGTGAGGAGTTACTGAGGAAAGGGAGTTCTCCCCTTTTAAATACAGCAATCAGGAATCCTTTCTCTGAGCCTCTGAAGAGTTAGGAAGGGCACAAAAGGTGAAAGTAATAGGAATGGGAGAGCAGGAATAACCGCCACAAGTTTCCTAGATAGAAAGAACCATTATCACTGGAGCATAGTAAAATGTAGGGAAAAGTAGTACAAGATGGAAAGAAGTAGACAGTAGGACTTTTTTAGCCACAATAAGGCCATTTATTAAATGCTGATAAAACTACTTCTATTTTCCAAAAGAAAAAGCTCTGCATTCCCCCCAAAAAGCCCTTGGTAAAATATTTTGTGCTAAGTTATCTAAAAAATACTTTGCTGTAATTTTTGTACAAGATCAGATTAGGAAAGTTGTTGCTCTTAACACTTCCACAAAGAGTTACTTTTTGATTTTACCCCATTTTAGTAAGACATTCATTAATCTGGTAGGCTACTATGATCCTGTTTCTTCTGACCATCTTAAATAATAGATTTGGATGCTTTAGTTTTATTTCTGATTCCTTCTATACATGTAAATTAATGCAAACATATACAGAATTATTTCATAATAATAGCTAGTACAACTTTCCTAGTGTCAGAATCTGTCCAAAACACTTTGAATACATAAATGCATTACTTTTTTTCATTTCTGCAACAACCCTCAGAACCAGTTTTCCCTATTTTTTTCAGATTAGGAAAGAGTAGGTTTAATAAGTTATATTGAAGTTGGGATTGAAATTCAGGCATTATCCTTTGAAGTTCTATGTATATCCAAATGTATATCCCTAGATTAATTTTAAGAGGAATTTGATAACCTTAATAGAATTGTCTGAATGATAATGATAGCTAATGCTAGCAGCGTTTACTTGTTAAACTATATAATATTAAAAGTCTAATTTTTCAGGCACATAAAGCTTAAAACAATTTTTCAAAAGAATTTCTTGCGCAGTATTAGGAGGAGGAGGTCATTTAATAAAATAATACCTCTGTGTCTTAAACATAAAGTAATGCTTATGGCTTTTGTTTTGCTTTGTTTTTTAGGGGTTTTTTGTTTTTGTTTGTTTTACAGTTTGGGTAACTATGCCTTTTTTATTAAATTTATGCAAGCTGTGAAGTCTAGGTGAGGGTTTTTAATTGGTTTTGTGTGGTTTTTGCATGCTGTAGTTCATTTAGAATACCAGATTAAATATATTCATTCACCTGATTATTCCATAAATATGTGACAGAATGATAGAAGCTGGAGATAGAATAGAATGCAAAGAGCAGGCATGGCCTTTGCCCTCAGAACTTAAGTTAGTGTGGAGTAAGTTTCAGGCAATACATGTAATGTTTTATCTGTGAAGTGTCAGAAAAAAAGTAGTGATATAGGATATATAATATAGGTAGACCTTGTCGTGGGATGTTAAAGCAGTTCCCTAGGGATGCAAAGAAAAAGTAGTGGTTGGGCACTGTGAACAGTGGGGAAGTGTGGGGACAGTATTGCAAACATTAACCCACATTTAAGAAGAACCTGAAACATGGCATTTGAGGAACCAACCAAAAATAAAAGAGGAGCTACTCAGTAATATGACTCAAGTGTAGTGTGCGAGGAGAACGTTGTGCTAGTCTCAGCCTTAGCTTATTATATGTGGGTAGAGTGACCTGGGCCAAACCACTTAACCTTTTTGGATCTGTTTCTTTTTCCATAAAATAGAGTATAGTGGTATTATATATCTCACATTTAGGGGGATAAAAAGTGATACCTTGTTTATTTTTATATATTCAGACAGTCCATATCCTTTCCTCATTTTTCTCATGAGTTTCTCGTCTTTTTCTTGTTGTAAGACATTTTATAAATTGAGGGAATGAACCCTTCCAGATCTTACAAGTGGGTTTTTTTCTTTCATTCTTTCTTTTGACTGTATTTGTATATGGTGTTTATATTAATAGTTTTGAATGGTCCAAGTGGTCTTTAAATTTTTTTAACCCATCTACCCATTCAGAACAAATTATATTTCATCTGCAAATGAACAGGTTTCTATTTGTGACTCATTGAAATAAGTAGATAGAGATATATTTTATTTACTCTTGAAACTCTGTTAGATTTTTCACTGTTCATTGTGCACATTACAGTTTTTTTCATAGAGCCTTTAAATACTGTGTTCCTGCAGGCCTCAGACATCCAGGCAAGGTCAGTAGTACTTACCTGGTCACCTCCCTCCAGCTTCATTAATGGTGAAAAAGATGAGACTCCTGTACCAGAGCTCTGTGGTTATGAAATTCTCGTCTCAAGTACTGGAAAAGATGGGAGATACAAAAGTGTGTATGTGTAGGTATTTGTTAAGTTTTACTCCTTCCCATTATTAAGTTAATGGTTTGTCATAAAAAGCCTAATACTGATTTTATTCTTTTCTCTTCATGCTTTTGTTTTGAACCTATGATTGACCAGTGATAATAATTTCAATGTAATTAGTCCAAATGCCGGCTGTAACACATTTCTGTCTACATACTCTTGGAATAATTGCTTTCATTGGCCACATTCAGCTTTCATTTTTCAGTAGGCCTCCCTAACAGATATTTTACTATTCACATATTCCTGAGGCATAAATATAAATTGTATTATGTAGAGACCAGGACCAAAAATGGAGAACTCTTAAACTATGAGCTTTGAAATATGGTATTGCTCCTCTGAAGAACTGGAGTTAATTCTTATATGTAAAAGCTCATATCCTACTGTAAAAGGAATTTAGTGCCATTATTCCTCATTTGTCTGTTGGTTTGTTAATAATCATATTTTGAAAACCTATCATAGCTCTCTTTCCGTGGTTCAGAATGTGTTTATTATATGCCAAATAGCCTTAGAAAGAGTCAGTGGCTAAACTCGTGACATTATGATTGGCATTCATAAAATAAATTATTTTACTGTCCTTATATAGACATTGTTTCTTCTAATAAAAAAAAATAAAGTTGATTATTAGTTATAATGTGAGCACCAGGAAGATTGTAAACAAGGGTGCTTCGTCATTCAAATGATCGTAATTAACACAAGAACACTGGATACATCAACCTTCTTGCTATCTTTTTTCAAAAAAAAAATAGCTACTATAGGGAAAAAGGAAAGTAAAACTACCCCAATGACTGTCATCTAGTAACATAAGGTTATAAAAAGGTCCTGTCTCCTTATCTCTATGGAGACTTCCTTGTGTTTATTCATTTTTCTTAAAAGAGACAAACCTACCTAAGGAGTAAGTCTAGGATGAAGGACATCAACATAAAGGGGGTTTTTCTGTGTTAAGGGTCGATTCTAATTAGCTATGGTTGCATGTTAAAAGGGTTTATCTCCATTTGCAACCTGACCAGAGAGCATGAGACAGACATTAGTCACTTCCTTTAGTATACACTAATTAAGGTCTCTCTGAGGATGCTACTGCAACTGACCAATTGATTAAAGTGTATTTTTACCAATGAGACATGTTTTCTTTCTCATAATATTTACTGGCTTTGATTTGAGAAACGGGGTAGCTGGTAATCTGGGAGGGCAGAGAGAGGGGATTGCAGAAGTCCATAAAGAGGAGAGGAGAGAAACTTGGATGAAGGAAATGAAAGAGAGAACAGTGATTATTAAAAAAGAAATAGAAAAAGGCTAGTTTGTTGACTACATACCAATTGTATGAAATGATTATTTTAAGAAGATGAGCCCTATTGCATTTTAAAATGTAATTGTGGCCATGGAAATGCTTTACTTTAAATTATGGTTACTGTTTTTTCTTATCTGTTCATTAAACTAACATTTTAAATAAAGTTCTATGTCCTATTCTAATAAAATGCAAGATTTTGGCAGACTTCTTGTAAAAGTTTAGTAGTTTTGATTTCAGTATTGTTTTATTTTGCATTTTAAATATGTGGGAAATGGATTTTTAAATAATATAAAATGGTTCTTGACTTGCTTACCATACCTATTTGTTTTAAAGTGGTATGCAGGCAGTACTTAAGTTTGCCACATATCCTAATTGCACAAATGCCATATTAACAGAATTTGAATATTGCCACAGTTTGTAAAGTAAGAAGCAATATAATTTTATAAATTACCTATGAGGCACATGATGCATATCCTCCAGAAATGCTTTATTTATCAGGCAGTGAAATACTATCTTTTTCCCTCCACCCAGAGGAGAAGAAACAGGTGTCACTTTAAATGATCTCAAACCAGCCACTGAATACCATGCAAAGTAAGGAACTCCTACATGTTGCTTTTCTATGATATACCATAAGTAGTTTTATTTTTAATCATTTTCTTAAGTCTAAAATATAATTTTAATAGTAACTTTGTATTAAAAACATGAACTTGTGTTTTTCTTTTGGTACAATTATCAACACTTTTCAAAAAAGGTAAAACATTTTAACTCAGATGTTACATTTAAGGGTTAATTGGCCTGTCTATAGGACCTAGAGATTAGAATGAAGGTATAGCTAATATGTACGATATGTCTACAATATACAATTTAGTGCTAGAAAATGATCCTAGCTTTTGAAATTTTTATAAAACAGAATCATAAATAATATTTGGCTTATATATTTTTACTCCATTTTGTTTTAGAAAGAGTTTGAGATATTAAAGCTAATAGAATTTCACACCTAATTGGGAATAACTTAGATATTTCTTTATTGTGCGTTGTAATGCATTGTAAATTCCATTGTAATTTACCAAGGTCTTGTAGACTCTAGAGACGTCTTTGGTTGGTACTGAGTATAATGCAATTAGTTAGTCAGTCACCTCCATTTTGAAAAGAACATTTGTAATTAGTATTATTTCTATTAATGTATCAAATGAATTTTTAATTATACTTCCTATAGATGAACCCTAGTGTATTATTCAAAATAGTATCTTTCAAACTGTGGATTGCAACCATTATTGGGTCATGTAATTAATTTTGTAAGTTATATTTAGCGATTTTAAAAATTAAATAAAATCAAATGGAATAGAAAGGGAGTATATTACTCTAGTTAATGATATTTTTTCAGCATACTTGTTACACACATGTGCATGCAATAATGTTTGTGTGCCTATATATAAATATATAATGTACAGACACAGTTATATAACAATTTAAAATGTATTTTTTTACTTTTGGTTGCAGTCAAAAAAAGATGAATGCCACTGGTCTATCCTTCTTTTTAAGGGCCACCCTTCTAATAGGCATATTTTCTTAATAGAATATTTAGAGAGCAACTTACTAACTTGCAAGTACTTAAAGGTGATACTGTTAAGGGGCCAGATACAATGATTCTGCAGGATAAAACTATTTATTTTATTGCCATAGAGTCCAGGCAGAATATAATTCTATAAAGGGAACTGCTTCAGAAACTGAAAGTTTTACCACCTTGAGCTGTGAACCTGACATACCTAATCCACCAAGGATAGCCAATCGGACCAAAAATTCACTCACTTTGCAATGGAAGGTAAGGATATTCTGTGGAGTATTTCCAACTGGACATGGATTTCCTCCCCCACCCCTCACCCCCACCCCATAGAATTAAATTTCAGTTAGTTTGGGAGACAAAAAGTGCTTTAAGTTAACTTTCTCTTGCTTTTTACATATATGAAAGCATTTGTTTCTTATATCTTAAAAAAACACTCTTACTGGTTTTCCCTACCTTATGTAAATATAGGAAAAAAGGCTGATTTATAATTAAGACTTCATATTATACTGGACATATGATAACTTTTCAGTGTCACAACAGTAATTCTCAAGTTCACTACTTTTTAAAATATTTTGTAACAACACCTTTATACGACTAAATTCATCCTGAATTTCATTCTAAATGAGATTGATAATAAGTAGACTTATAGCTTGAAAAATATCAGTATGGAAAAAATAAAAACTAAAATACCAGTATGATACCTTAAAGGAGGAGCAAAATTATTTTCAATAGAATAATATGTGTGTCAATATGTAAGTGTTTGGACCTACCTACACAAGATATGGTGGAGTGAACAGACACAGTAGGTAGAATTGGTAATTCAAACACCACAGAAAACATTGTCACAGGTGACATGATTTTCTGACATAACATATAGGTCTTGGGAAATTTCTGAGCAAAAATACAGTTTTTCCCAAATTGCATAGTAATTGCATTTGGGGAAAATTGATAACTGTTAAAACTCTACAAAAAATACTTTGCGAAATGGATTAGGTCCATCCATAATTATAAACAGGTATTTCATCTACTTAGATATACACTAAGACAACAAAAAGTCCATGCTAGAGGGAGAGAACAATTACTGTACTGATTGTCCCATACTCTCTGCAGGACTGTTAGCATCTTGATTCCTATCCTCTACTCATCAGCTGCTCCACCCCTGCCATTATTGTGATGATCAGAAACACCTCCCACAAAATTTCAAAACATTCCTTGAAAGGGAGTACTGCCGCTGTTAGCAGCCATTGGTTTGCAGTGAGAAAATAATTGCTTATCTTGATTTAATCATCTCATTTTATCTCAAGAGCAAAACTACGGACTAGCTTCTTTGCAAAAGCTTTTGAATATTTGGAGCTTGCTAGTTTAGAGTTCATTAGTCCCCAGTTCTTTTGAGGATATTACATATCCTGATGTGGGTAGTTAAAAACTTATTTTAGCATATGTAAATCAAACAAGTATATACATACTGACAAAATGATTACTTTTATTTCGTGTCGGAGAAGCATTTTATTTATAAACATGCTAAGGCCCTTTGTTTTGGTAGGGCAGTGGGGTAGCAGCCCAGTGCCCTTGAAACTGGTTGGGATTTCTTTCTTTCTTTTTTCTTTTTTTTTTTTCAATTATCATTTAGTCCCATGACACCCACCCTTCCTGAGCAATTATCACACTGTTTTCTATGTCTCCTTTTCATTTTTGTTTAGTCCCTCTAACCTTCCACACCAGCCACCTATTATCCTGCTCGCCATCCATGAATCTGTCCCCATATTCCTTGTTAGTTCAGCTAGTTCATTAGATTCCACAGATGAGTGAAGTCATGCAGTGTTTGTCTTTCTCTAACTGGCTTACTTCGCTTAGCATAATTTTCTCCAGGTCCATCCATACTGAGGCAAAAGGTAAAACTGACTTCTTTTTTACAGCCTAGTAGTATTCCACTGTGTAAATGTCCCATAGTTGTTTTAGCCACAATCTATTCATGGACACTTGGGCCACTTCCATGTCTTGGCAATTGTAAATAATGCTGCAGTGAACATAGTGGTGTTTATGTACTTTCAAATGAGTGTTTTGGATTCCTTTGGATATACTGCCAGAACTGGGACCACTTGGTCAAAAGGCAGATCCGTTTTTAATTTTTTGAGGTATCTCCATACTGCTTTCCACAGTGTCTGTACCAGTCTGCATTCCCACCAATAGTGCATAAAGGATTCTCTTTTTCCGTGTGCTAACCAACACTTGCTGTTTGTTAATCTGTTGATGATAGCCATTCCAACAGGTGTGAGATGGTATCTCATTGTGGTTTTAATTTGTATTTCTCTGATGATTAGTGACGTTGAGTATCTTTTCATATGTCTGTTGACCATCTGTGTGTCCTCTTTGGAGAAGTATCTATTCCAGTCCTTTGCCTATTTTTTAATTGAGTTGTTTGGGGGTTTTTTGGGGGAGGGGGTTGGTGTTGAGTTTCATAAGTACTTTGTAAATTTTGGATACTAACCCCTTATCAGATGTATCAGCAAATATGTTCTTCCATTCTGTGGGTTATCTTTTTATTTTGTTGATGATTTCCTTTGGTATGCAAAAATTTTTTAGTTTTATAAGTCCCATTTGTTCATTTTTTTCTGTTGTTTCCCTTGCCTGGGGAGATACATCTGATAAATTGTTGCTACAAGCAATGTCCAAGATATTACTGCCTATGTTTTACTGTAGAATATTTATGGTTAGAGTCTAACATTTAAGTCTTTCATTCATTTTGAATTTATTTTTGTGTGTGGTATAAGAAGGTTTCATTTTTCTACACATCTGTCTAATTTTCCCAACACCATTTATTTAATCAACTATCTTTATCGCAGTGTATATGCTTGCTTCCTCTGTCAAATATTATATAACTATAAAGGTGGAGATTTATTTCTATTCCATTGATTTACTTGTTTGTTTTTCTACCAGTACCACATAGTTCCATTGATCTATGTGTTTGTTTTTATGCCAGTACCATGCTGTTTTGAATACTGTGGCCTCATACTATAGTTTGATGCTAGGTAGTATGATTCCTGCAATGCTGTTCTTTCTCAGGATCGCTGCTGCTATGCACGGCTTGTTTTAGTTCCATATAAATTTTTGAAATACTTGTTTTAGTGGTGTGAAATATGTCATTGGAATCTTATAGGAATTGCACTAAATTTCTTTCCTTCCTTCCCTTTTCCTTCCTTCCTTCCTCCCTCCCTTCCTCCCTTCCTTCCTTCCTTCCTTCCTTCCTTCCTTTTTCTCCTTTCCTTTCTCTCTCTCCATCTCTCTTTCTTTTTCTTTCTTTCTTTATCTCTCCCTTTGTTTTCTTTTTCTTTCATTGTTGTTCAATTACAGTTGTCCTCATTTTCCCCCCGTTACTCTCATCCGCCCCAGCCATCACCATCTCCCACATTCAGTCCCCCCTATTGTCTTTGTCCATGGGTCTTTTATACATGTTCCTTGTCAACCCTTCCCCTTCTTTCCCCTGTTAGCCCCCTCCCCCCTCCTCTCTGGTTACTTTCAGTTTGTTGCTTATTTCCATGTCTCTGATTCTATTTTGCCCACTTGTTTCTTTTGTTGATTAGGTTCCACTTAGATCATATGGTATTTGTCTTTCACCACCTAGCTTATTTCACTTAGCATGATGCTCTCCAGTTCCATCCATTCTGTCGCAAAAGGTAGGAGCTCCTTTCTTTCTGGTGCCTAGTATTCCATAGTGTAGATGTACCACAGTTACTTGATCCTCTCATTTACTGATGGGCACTTAGGCTCTTTCCAGCACTTGGCTATTGTAAATCGTGCTGCTGTAAACATTGGGTAGCATAGCTTCTTTTGAATAAGTGTTCCAGGATTCTTAGGGTATAATCCCAGCAGTGGAATTGCTGGGTTAAAAGGCAATTCCATTTTTAGTTTTTTCAGGGAGTTTGATACTGTTGTCCACAGTGACTGCACCAGTCTGCATGCCCACCAATGCTATACTTGCATAGGATTCCCTTTTCTCCACAACCTTACCAGCACTTACTGTTTGTTGATTTGTTTATGATGGCCATTCCAACTGGTGTGAAGTGGTATCTCATTGGGGTTTTAATTTGTATCTCTATAATGGCTAGTGATGTTCACCATCCTTTCACATGTCCCTGGTCCTTTTGTATATTGTCCTTGGAGAAGTGTCTGTTCAGGTCCTTTGCTCATTTTTTAATTGGATTCTTGCCAAGAATGCAAGGACAGTACAATATTCGCAAATCAATAAATGTAATACATCACATAAACAAAAGGAAAAGAAGAAAATCACACGATCATATCAATAGATGCAGAAAAAGCATCTGATAAGGTACAGCACACATTTATGATAAAAACTCTCAGCAAAACTCTCAGCTTGAACTCGGATTGGGAGTAAAGGGGAGAAAACTGTACTTGAACAATCATTAAAATAAAAAAAAAACTATTTTTCTTTGTCTTTCTTGGTGCTAAACTTTAATTTTTTACTTGTGTAGTTACTCAAAGGGAGAGAAAAATGTGAATGCATTTTCAAAGAAAAAAACAAATAATATTTATTAACATATTTAGTTCAACTAATCTTTCAACAGTGACATCTGGACTCCCCTAAGGTGCAATGAAAACAAATATAATAGTATGAAATGGAATAAATCAATAAAAACTATCAGAAAAATATATTGAAAATAAATTATAAAGAATTCCTATTAAAGTTATTTGTGCGTTTAAAAAAAAAAAAACTCTCAGCAAAGTGCAAGTAGAGGAAGCATACCTCAACATAATAAAGGCTATATACAAGAAACCTACAGCCAACATTATATTCAACAAGCAAAAACTTAAAAGCTTTCCCGCTAAGATCAGTAGCAAGACAAAGGTACCAACTGTCACCACTCCTATTTAACATAGTAGTATAAGTCCTGGTCATAGCAATCAGACAAGAAAAAGAAATAAAAGGCATCCAGATTGGAACAGATGAGGTATAACTGTCATCGTTTGCAGATGACATGATAGTGTACATAGAAAACCCAGTAGACTCCACCAAAAAACTATTCAACCTAATAAGTGAATTTGGCAAAACAGCAGGATACAAAGTCAATATTTAGAACTTGAAGGCATTTTTTACATCAACAATGAAATATCGGAAACAGAGGTCAGAGAAAAAATCCCATTTGATAGAGCAACAAGAAAGGTAAAGTACCTAGGAATAAACCTAACCAAAGAGGTAAAAGACCTGTACTCAGAAAACTATACAACACGGAAGAAAGAAATTAAGGAAGACACAAACAAATAGAAGCATATACTGTGTTCATAGATTGGAAGAATTAACATCATCAAAATGTCCACACTACCCAAAGCAATTTATAGATTCAACGCAATCCCTATTAAAATACCAGTGACATATTTCACAGATATAGAACAAACATCTCAAAAATTTATATGGACCCATAAATGACCCTGAACAATTTTGAGAAAGAAGAACAAAGTAGGAGGAATTGCAATACCTGATATCAAACGGTATTACAAGTCCACGGTAATCAAAACAGTCTGGTACTAGCATAAGATCAGACACATAGGCCAACGGAACAGAATGGAGAGCCCAGAAATAAACCTATGTCTCTGTGGTCAATTACTATTTGCCCAAGGGGACACAAGAATAAAATGGAGTAAAAATAGCTTCTTAAACAAATGTCATTGGAAGATCCGGACAGCTACATGCAAGATGAAACTTGACCATCAACTAACACCATACACAAAAATAAACTCTAGATGGATAAAAGGCTTAAATATAAGTCGTGAAACCAGAAAAGTCCTTCCAGAGAACACAGGCAGGAAAATCTCAGATATTCCACGCAGCAGTATTTCATTGATATGTCCCCTAGAGCAAGGGACAATAAAGGAAAGGATAAACAAATGGACTTCATCAAAATAAAAAGCTCTGCATGACTAAAGAAAACATCAGCAAAATGTAAAGGGAACCAACAATATAGGAAAACATTCACCAGTGACACCTTAGACAAGAGTTTGATCTCCAAAATATATAAAGAACTCACACAACTCTACATCATGAAGGAATTACATTGAATTTATAGATTGGTTTGGGAAATACGAATGTTTTAATAATGTTAATTCCTCCTGTACATGAACACGGTATGTGCTTCTACTTGTACTCTCTTCTGTTTCTTTCTCATGTCTTGCATTTTTCCATGTACCAGTGTTTTACATCTTGGATTAAGTCTATTCCTAGGTATTTTATTCTCTTTGTAGCAGTTGTAAATGAGATTGTTTTCTTAATCTTCCTTTCTGTTAGTTTATTACTGGCATGTAAAAATGCAGCTGATTCTGGATATTAATTTTGTGTCCAGCAACATTGCTGAATTCATTTATCAGTTCTGGTAGTTTCTTGGTGGAATATTTTGAATTCTCTCTGTATAGTATCATGTCATCTGCAAACAATGACAGTTGTACGTCTTTCTTTTTAATTTGGATGCCTTTTATTTCTTCTTCTTATCTGATTGCTGTGGCTAGGACTTGCAGTACTATGTAGAATAAGAGAGGTGAAAGCAGACATCCCTGTCTTGTTCTCGATCTTAAGGGGAACACGTGCAGTTTTTGCCCATTGAATATGACGCTGGCAGTATGTTTGTTATATGTGGTCTTTATTATGTTTAGGTATGTTCCCTCTAATCCCAATTTGCCGTGAATTTTTATCATAAATGGGTACTGAATTTTATCAAATGCTTTTTCTGCATCTATTGATATGATCATATGGTTTTTATCCTTCATTTTGTTTATTTGATGAATCACATTTATCAGTTTGTGAATGTTGTGCTAACTTTGCATTCCCAGAATATATCCCACTTGATCGTGGTGGTGTATGAGCTTGTTCATGCATTGGTATATTTGGTTTGCTAATATTCTGTTGAGGATTTAGCATCTAAGTTCATCAGGCTTATAGTTCTCTAATTTGCTTTCTTTGTACTGTCTTTATCTGATTTTGGAATAAGGATAATGGTGGCCTTGGAAAATGAGTTTGAGCATCTTCCCGCCTCTTGAACTTGATGAAATAGTTTGAGGAGAAGAGGTGTTAGCTCATCTCAGAATATTTGGTAAAATTCACCTTTGAAGGTATCCGGTCCAGGGCTTTTGTTTTGGGGGATTTTTTAAATTACTTCTTCAATTTTGCTAGTTGTTATCAGTCTATTCAGGTTTTCTGCTTCTTCCTGATTCAGTTTTGAAAGATTGTATGTTTGTAGAAATGTATCCATGTCCCCCAAGTTGTCCAATGTTGGCATATAGTTATTCATGGTAATTTCTTACTATTCTTTTTATTTCTCTGGTGTTAGTTGTTATTTCTTCTCTTTCTTTTCTGGTATTTATTTGGGTCCTCTCTCTCTTTTTTTCTTGATGAGTCTGGTTAAAGATTTGTCAATCTTTACTTTTCAAAGATCCAGCTCTTGGATTCATTGATCTTTGATGTTTTTTTAGACTCTTCATTTACTTCTCAGATCTTTATTATTTCCTTCTTTCTGCCTACTTTGTACTTTGTTTGTTGTTCTTTTTTAAGTTCCTTTATGTGTAAAGTCCAAATGTTTATTTGAGCGTTTTCTTATGTTTTGGGATAGGCCTGTACTGCTATGAATTTTCCTCTTAGGACTGCCTTCCAAGTGTCCCACAGATTTTGGATTGTTGTGTCCTCACATTCTCATTTGTTTCAAGGTATCTTTTGATTTCTTTCTTGATCTCATTGTGGACCCATTCATTGTTTAATAACATGTTATTTACCTTCCATGTCTTTGCATGTTTTTCAGTGTTCTTGTGATTGATTTCTAGTTCCATAGCATTGTAGGCAAAGCAGATGCTTGATACATGATTTCAGTCTTCTTAGATTTCTTGATTTGTTTGTTGTCTAACAAGTGGACTGCCCTAGAAAACATGTCATGTGCACTTGAAAAGTATGTTGGCTTCTTTGGGGTGAAATCCTCTGAAGATATCAATTAAATCTATTTAATCTACTGTGTCATTTAAGGCCACTGTCTTCTTTTTTATTTTTCTGTGAAGATTAATCCACTGAAGTCAATGCTGTGTTAAAATCCCCAACTATGACTGTGTTTCTGTCAATCTCTCTTGTATATCCATGAAGATTTGCTTCACATATTTAGGTGTTTCTGTGTTGGGTTCATAAGTGTTTAGTAGGGTTATATCCTCTTGTTGGATTGTTCCCTTTATCATATGTAGTGTCTCTTTTTGTCTCTTATTACAGACTTTGTTTTAAATCTGTTTTGTCAGATATAAGTACTGCTACCCCAACTTTTTATCCTGGATTTCCATTTGCATGAAATATTTTTTCCATCTTTTTATTTTTGGTCTGTGTATCTTTTGATCTGAGTTGGGTCTCTCAGAGGTAGCATATATATGGGTCTTGTTTTCTTATTCATTCAGCTACCCTGTGTCTTTGGTTGGAGCATTTTTAGCCATTTACATGTAAGGTGATTGTTGATAGATATGTATTTAGTGATATTTTACTTTTAGTCTATTTCCTTAGGGATTTTTTCTCTTGTTCTTCTTTTTGAAGCAAGCCCTTTCATATTTGATGCAGTACTGGTTTGATGTTAACAAACTCCTTTAGCTTTTTCTAGCCTAGGAAGCTCCTTATTTCTCCTTTGATTTTAAATTATAACCTTGCTGGGTAAAGTAGCCTTGGTTGTAGGTCCTTGCTTTTCATCATCTTGAATTTTTAATGCCACTTCCTTTGGCTGAAATGTCTTGTTAAGAAATTAGATAACAGTGGTGCTCCTTTGTATGTAACTATCTGCTTTTCCTCTAGGACTTTTAGGATTTTCTTGTTGTCATTTTAATTATGATTTGTCTCCATGTAGGCTTGTTTGGGATCCTCTGAGCTTCCTGGGCTTGTGTGACTTTTTTCTTTCACCAGAATAGGGATGTTTTGAATTATTTTTTCAAATAGGCTTGAACCCTTGCTTGATCTCTTCCTCTGATATTCCCATGATATGGATATTGTTCCACTTCCTATTGTCCAAAATGTTTATTAAGCTGTCCTCATTTTATTTAATTTTTTTCTTCTTTCTGTTCTCCCTAGGTGGTTTTTTTAACTTTGTCTTCCAAATCACTCTTTCCATACTCTGCTTCATCTAACCTATTGGTTGTTCCTTCCAGGGTATTATTTATTTCAGATTTTGCATTCTGTAATTCTGACTGGTCCTTTTTCATGATTTCTGTGTGTTTTTTTCATGCTGTTGCATATCCTTATAATGATTACTCTAAACTTTCTATGTGATAAATTCCTTGCCTCCATTTCATCTATTTCTTCTCGGGAATTCTCTTTTTTTTTTTTCATTTGGGTTCTGTTTCTTTGTCTTCCCATTTTTACTGCTTCTTTGTATTTGTTGCTGTGTATTGGGTAGATATGCTAAGATTCTGGTATAGGCCTTTGTCAGATACTGCTTATGACTGGCCCATGTCAGCCTTTTTGAAGCTATCAGCGGTTTATAGCATGTGACTCCCTCTGCTGTGCCTGTTGTGTGCAGAAAAAATCAGGCTGCACAGTAAGGTTGGCTTTTATCAGCACTGGGCTTGTGGGAGAATTGCCTGAAGTCTCATAGAGCCCAGAGATTCACCTTAGTTTGTTAAACTAATTAGTGATATACACTCAAGCTGTAATCCGTTAAGCTCCACTTGGTATCTGGTTGGTGCCACTTAGAGGGAAGTGCTCTGCCTGAGAAAAATGGCTTCTGCAGAATGAAGAATGACTCAGCACAGAGATCCTGGTGGCTCTTCCTTCATTTCTCTCTCCAGTGCCACCAACCCCAGATTCACCTCAGGCGTCTCTAGTCTACTCTGCTCTCCCTTGGCTGGAGCCCAGGGTAAGTGGCTACAAAATAAATTTTGTGCCTTGGCTCTTTAAGAGGCTCTCTGAGTCTCTAGCATCTCTCCCTGGCAGACAGAAACCCTGCTCCTTTCACAGCTGAATGTTATCTGGGTTCCTTTCCAGCTCTGGTGCTGGGGAGTCCAGCTTGGGATTTAGACCCCATTCTTCTCAAGGGGAAGTCCCTGGCTGCTCGCTCATATATCCCTCCAGAACCTCAGCTACCGCCCATGGGAACCCAGCCAGCCCTCTTGTACTTTCTCCCCACTCCCTAGCATTCTCATTGTGGTGATATTGTTTCTTCTGTTTTTCCTTGGTTATAAGGCTTCTCTCCAGCTAGTGTTCAGTTGGTTATTCAAGATGATTTCTCTACAATTTAGTTGGAATTCCCATTTGGTTCTAGGAGGAGGTTAGTGTAACTTCCACTTACTCTTCTGCCATCTTGGATCTCCCGGGTTGGGATTTTTTTAGGGTACTCCTCTTTATGCTGATGATAATCACAATTGAATTTTGACTTCTGAAATTTCTTTCTTTAACAATATCTCGAGGCTAATACAGGAGATAGATAGAGCTACCTCTCAGTTGCCCACATGGATTGCCCAGGCTTACACCCTTCTAGGCTATATTTTTTCTTGTATACATATACAGTAATCAGCATGGTTAGGGAAAGAGATAGATAGATATTGTTACGAATACAGGGAATAGTATATAAAAGTTATATGCTACCTATGGAAATGTCAGTCAGTGACTGACTACATGTACAACAGTGGTTCCAATAATATTGTAATGGAGCTAAAAATTCTTAGCATCCTAATGATGCCTTAGCTATCATAAGGTCAGAGTGTAATACATTATCCATGTTTGTAGTGATCCTGGTGTAAACAAAACTGCACTGCCAGTTGTATAAAAGTGTAGCACATACAATTATGTACCATACATAATACTTAATAATGATAATGAACAACTGTTACTGATTTAGGTATTTACTATGCTATACTTTTTATTGTTGTTATTTTAGAATGTACTCTTTCTATATACTAAAAAGAAAAGTTTGTAACAAAACAGTGTGCCATCACTCCAGCAGCAGCCTAAATACATCTCATGTTTACAACGCCTCTTGGTTGAATCATTTTCTCTTGTGCTTCATTTAATCTCTTGTCGTTTTATACAGTAACATCCTTTACAGACTTATAGCCTAGGTGTGTCTTAGGCTATACCATCCAGTTTTGTGTGAGCACACTCTAAGATGTTTGCACAATGACAAAATCACCTAACAATGCATTTTTCAAAACATATCCTCATAGTTAGGCAGTGCATAACTGTACCTCAGAAGTTGTTAGGAAGATTATCAGATAACATCTGTATAGCCTATAGCACAATTCCTGGAACATAAAAAGCATAATAACTATTGTTATTTAATTTTAAAATTGAAGAAAACTAGCTTTGTGTCTTAAATATCAGATTTTTTTTTTACTTTGCTGCCTCATATAATCTAAAGGCATGACTGTGGAGGTTAATATGGTATGAGAATAGTAGTATATAGTAGCAATTGAGAATTGTACTTTATTAACTGACATTGTTTAAAATTGCTGTTGCATGGTGATGATAAAAAGTTGACTGAAATTGGTCATTTACTCTCTACTTATTGCTCAGCCGCTGGAATACTGCTGGGTAGGAACACTGGTTTTTGTGTCACATAGATCAAATTCAGTTCCACTCCACTCCTGATGACTATGGTGTGGGGCAACTTATTTGGGCTCTGTAAAGCCTCCTTTCCTCTTTCACACAGTTGGGTCATGAATTGATATTAGTATTAAAATGAAATAAGATAAAAAACACTTTACACATAATAGTTTCCCCCCTGACTCAGATAATAGCTGGAGATAGGTCACATACAGAACATTGAGGGTAGACATTTTAACAGCCTCACAAAGAAGTAGAAAAAAATAGGAAAAGTAAGTATGAGACCTTATCAACTAACCTGAAACAGTCTGGAGTCATTTACTCTGAAGAAATATGTTTTTATAGCACTCACTGCCGGCTAAGACTTGCAACTTCTCTACTTTTGGATTTTCTACCCCTGCTATGTAAGAGGTTGAGTTTCCCAAGGATTCTTCCTCTACCACTTTCTCCATAGAATCACTTTTACCTGCCACTGCTGTACCAGTCTGTGAGATATTCCTGTAACTTAACATAGCAAATTTTGGTCATTCTAACCAGTTAAAAATTATAATTAAAAAAAATGTTTAAATGCAAGATATGTGTTAGTGTTCAACTAGTAATTTGGAACTCCATGTTATAAAAGATTCTATTAAAAACTTGACAATCCTTGCCCTGACCAGTCTGATTCTGCTGGTTGGGCATTGTCCTGCAAAGTGAAAGGTCACCATTTCCATTCCCAATAGGGCACACCATTTCTATTCCCAGTCTGGGTTACGGGAGTGGTCCCAGATCAAGGTACATACAAGAGGCAACCAATTGATGTCTCACATCAGTGTTTCTCTGCCTCTCTTGCCCTCTCTCTAAAAATAAATAAAATCTTTTAAAAAGAAAATTCGCAATCTTTGGTTACTGTTTACTTAGTAGTTGGCAATATTATATAAAAAGTGTGTAGAATCCCAAAAATTACAGAAGTTCTCTGGAGATCCGTTTAAAAGTTAAGATAATTTTTTCCCCTTGGAAATTTTTGTCACTTTACTTTTTAATTAAATTTATTGGGGTGACATTGATTTATAAAATTACGTGTTTCAAATGTACAATTACATGATACATCATCTGTAGATTATTTCTCATTTTGATAAGACAACCTTTAGAATCAATTGTGTTCAAATAGGACAGTAATGATCACTTGTTCTGAATCAAAGTAGATAATAAAAAGGAAGTAGGTTGAAATTGTAGAAAGAAAATTGAGACTGAAATAAGGTTAAAAATCTTGAGTCATTAAATACTGGAATAAATTGCCAAGGGAGACTGAAGATTAACAGATTTGTGAATTAGCAGTTTAAGATACATTGAGTCTGTCTAGAAGCAGTGATCCAGACAGTATGCCCTCCTGGAGTTGATTGCATCGCCCTAGATTTTTTTTCTTTTTTTAAGATTTTATTTATTTATTTTTAGAGAGAGGAGAAGGGGGGGAGGAAAAAGGAGAGAAGAAACCTCAATGTGTGATTGCCTTTCAAGTGCCCCCTACTGGGGACCTGACCCTCAACCCAGGCATGTGCCCTGATTGGGAATTGAACCAGTGACCTTATAATTCCTTAGCCAGTGCTCAATCAACTGAGCCAAACCAGCCCTGGCTAGCACCCTAGTTTTTTCTTTGGTGTATTACACAATATTACTTTTAGGTGTAAGGTGAGTTTTAATGAAAACATGATCCTAGCAGCCTAAAGATGGTAAAACTTGATAAAAGGCAAACTGATTTTTTTAAAAGATTATAAAAGTTAAGATAGTTTTTGCTTAATTAAAAAGATAGATACCTGAGAAACCTTTTGGCTTTGTCCTTTCCTTGCATTTAAAAGGGTTATGTGTTATATAATACATATATTTCTGTATTTTTCTGTGCAAATTTTTCTAGGGCTAAGTCACAGAGTACATCTACTACAGTGTAGGTTCCTTAGATTAGATCATCCCAGAAACTTTTATAAAAAAGTACTAATTTGTATTCCTTTTGTTTGTTTCAGACACCTAGTGATAATGGCTCTAAAATCCAAAGCTTTATTTTAGAATGGGATGAGGTAAGTAAATTGAATCTTTAAATAAGGCTAAAATTCTGTGCATATCCTCAGGCAGAAATGAGTTTTTTGTTTAATAGTTTTTTCTCTTTAAAAACAATGTGAGTGATTTTGTGTGGTATGTGAGTGAATTTATCTTATTCTTAGAAAATATTATTGACTAGACCTCCCTGTGTGTTGTTTTTTTTTTTTCCAACTAAACTACCATCAAGCTGTCACTTGGGTAATTAATTACATTGACTAAAGAATTTAGTTTTTACATCAGCCTTAAAGGCAACATACTCATTTACTATGTCTGTTCTAACAAATTACCACAAACCTGGTGGCTTAAAACAACATACCTGTATTCTCTTACAGTTCTGGAAGCCAGAAATTTAAAGGGGCTTTCACTGAACCAAAGACAAGATGTCACCATAGCCATGCTTTGTCCAGAGACTCTAGAGGAGAATACATTGCTTAGCCTTTTCCAGCTTCTGGAGGTTCTCTTGTTACTTGGTTAATGGCCACATCAGATGCCTTTTCTCCCTGCTGCTGTTACCACATTGCCCTTTCCTTTTCTGTCTTCCCAAGTCCTTCTCTGCCTCCCTCTGAGAAAATACCCTTGTAATTCCAAATAGGGCCCATCCAGAAAACCAGGGTAATCTCTTTATCCGTACAGTCCCTGTTACCATGTAAGGTAACATTCATAGGTTCTGGGTGTTAGGACCTGGATATCTTTGGGGGCCATTATTCAGCCTTCCACAGCAAACATTCTGGGCTTTATTGGTTAGTACTCTGTTTCATTGTCACTTACGTTTTCTTTTGCCTGTACCACAGCTAATAGTGGTGGCCCGAGAGAATAGAAGAAATTCCATTGTTAGTTTGGGAATTCAGTAGTATATTAAGAGTAATGAGGCCCAACCAAATGGGTTTTATCCCAGAAGTTCTAAGAGAATTCAGAATTAGGAAACCTACTATATAATAGTAATTTAGAAGAATAACCGTATTGACTTCATAAATTATGAAAAGGCATTTAAAGGTTTAGCACCCATTCCAGTTAAAATTCAAAGCAAATTAGTAGTTAAAAGGTAATTCCTTATTTGATTGGGTTTCCCACCCCCCCTTTTTTTTTAAGATTTTATTTATTTTTAGAGAGGGAAAAGAAGGGAGAGAGGGACAAAAACATCAGTATGTGGTTGCCTCTCAAGCACCCCCTACTGGGCACCTGGCCTGCAACCCAGGCCTGTGTCCTGACTGGAAATCGAACCAGCAGCCCTTTGTTTCAGTCTGGTGCTCAGTCCACTGTGCTACGCTAGCCAAAGCTGATAGTTATTTGTATAAGCGAAGTACTATCACTAAATAATGAAAACATTTCTGTTCAAAGAAGAAACAAGTGAAAGTTAACCAGTTATCCCAACCTTTATTTAAAATTATTCAGGAAGTTATAGTTAATGCAGTATGATTTGGAACCAAAACAAGAGGTCTAGCCATGATAGCTAGCCTAGGGGCGAAAAGTATCATTATTTAGAAATGATACTATTTTCTATTTAGACTCCTCAGTAGAATCAACTATAAACATTATTAAAACTAACAAGAGAGTTCAGCCCTGGCCAGTATGGCTCAGAGCGTCGTCCCAAGCACCAAAGAACTGTGGGTTCAGTTCCCAGTCAGGGCACATACCTAGGTTGTGGGTTTGGTCCATGGTCTAGGCACATGTGGGAAGTGACCAGTCAGTGTTTCTCTGTCATATCAATGTGTGTCTCTTTCACATCAGTATCTCCTCCCCATCTCCCTTCTCTCTCTTCCCCTTCCCTCCTTTTTCCCTCCCTACTTCTTTTCCCTTTCTCTCTCTCTAAAATCAATAAATGTATGCTCAAGTGAGGGTTTTTTTTTTTAATTAACAAAAGTTCAGTAAAGCAGCCTGATAACAGACTAATGGTTTTCTTGAAACAGAAGTTAGCCTAACCACCCTTTACTTCAACACAATGAGCAAATGTGGGTGGAGAATGAGACACTAGTCCATTTTATACAGCTCCCTAAATTTCTAAAACTTTTCAGTTGTCCCAAGAAGCAGACTTTTCTCTTTTCCATTTTATTGTCTATAATTTGGCTTTTCTCTCTGCTTGTACTCTTTAAGTGTTATATCTCTAAGCACTAGTAACTCCAAAATTTTTATTGTAAAGAAGCTTAACTATCTAGGTGGTTTGGAGATGGGAAGGACATTTTCTTAAAATTGTTTTCATAGTCCTTTTCATAAGCTGAGGATCACCACCAATTGTGCATATTCAAAGATCACCCTGTTTTTACTACTGCCAGTCCTCCCATAGAGATTGTGGGATTTCTTTTACTAAAGTCAGAGGTTTGGCATTGGCTAAAACAAGGTACTTAGTTCAAGAAGCTGTAAAAGATACCTATTCTCCAGTTTCTGAATTCTGCATATCATATAAAAGATGTGTGTCATCTCAACTTTCTCTTGAGATCCATGATATGCATATAACAAAGATAACTTTTAATGTATGCCAGTTACTATGTTACTATCTATCAAGTAACAATATGTGGATCTGTATTTTTGCAACAATGTATATGATATATAATAATTACCCATTTCTTTTAGGGAAAAGGAAATGGAGAATTTTGTCAGTGTTACATGGGCTTACAGAAGCAATTTAAAATTACTAAACTGTCACCAGCCATGGGTTGTAAATTTAGACTATCAGCCAAAAATGAGTATGGTACAAGGTAAGGTACATTCTAATATAGATGTTTTAGATTATTTAACTTCATTTGTATAAATTATTTACAGTCCTAATTATCTACTAAAATTCTACTTGAAGTTATCATTGGTTGATATAGTTGTGTTAAAAGCTGTAAGACAATGTATTAGTTACTTAAACTGCAGTGTTAAAAGAATGCTAATTTACATTTAGGTATCTGACTTGGTTACCATCAAGATATTACCAAATTCAAGATACATTATTTAAATTAGTTATCAAAAATTGTCATTTTGCAAAAAGAAAAAAACATTTAATAAAATTCTTTATCTGTAACAATAACTTTTTTTTTCATTCCTTCTTAAAAAACATTTGTTTCAACAGTGGTTTTAGTGAAGAAGTTTTATATTACACCTCAGGCTGTGCCCCTTCTATGCCAGCAACTCCTATATTAACTAAGGCTGGGGTTACTTGGTTATCTTTACAATGGAGTAAACCCTCAGGAACACCATCAGATGAAGGAATTTCTTACATTTTAGAGATGGAGGAGGAAACCTCAGTGAGTATGAATATGTATTTTAAATAGGGTATTTAAAACATGTTCGTATAGTATTAATCATAATGTAGTACATATTGCCACAATAGTTAGATCCTTCCCAAAATTTTTTGAATCCTTGGTTGGTTATTGTTAGGGAGGGGTTGGGAATGAGGAGAGCTGAGTCTTTGGTTTTTGTGAAGTGTAGGAGTGAGTTTTGTTTTTTATGTGTTTGTATTTATGTTTGTGCCGAGGAACAACATGGACTATATGTGAAATATAGATGTTTTGGGGAAAATAAAGAGAGGGAAATACCACCTCAGCCTTCTAAACTAAACTACTTTAAAGTTAAGGAACTAATGTTAAGGAACTAATGTATCTACCTTCTCCAACTGTGTTCATACATTGCTCTCCCAGGTGCCACAGGAGATTTGAAGAGCCTCACGTGGTATTCTGTAGTACAACCTACATCTGGTTACTAGGGCTCATTTCTGTGAGCTGGAATTGAGCTGAACAAGAGTTAGGGTGTCTTATATTGGTTCTGTGTAGTTCCATAGCTTTTTAGAGCTACTTTGAAACAATATGAATGAAAAATAGCATTGGTTTACTGTTAGGTATAGATCCAGGAGAATTGAATACACATGTTCATACAAAAATTTCTATACAGATGTTTATAACAGTGCCGTTCATAATAGTCAAAACGTGGAAACAACCCAAATGTCCATCAGCTGCTGAATGGATAAACAGAATGTGATACAGCTATACAATGGAATGTCATTCAGCCAGTTCTTCAAAACTTTAAAAATAGCATATGGAAAATAATGAGGCATTGTCACTGGGCTATAATAGCAGTCCCAAACCTAAGTGGCATTCCTGTCTGCCAGCACAACCAACCATTCATTTATTCAACTAATTGATCAGGGCAATTTAAACGTATTAGTTATAGTTGTGTTCAGCTCTTACGACATCTGTCTGTGAAATTTCCGTTAACTCTGGGATGGTGGGGGTGTCTCTACTGGTGGTAGTTACCGCTGTCTCTGACTCTTCGCTCAGTACAAGAGTTTCCTGTTGGCTGCTGTTTTTACTGAGAATGCATGGTCTCCGTCTTTCTGCATGTGCTAGCGTCCTTTCTGGATCCATTCACTCATGTTAGAAGCAGCAACCTTGAGGATTACACTCAACAGAGCGTTGATCACATAGCACATAGTAAAAGAT
This sequence comes from Tonatia bakeri, assembly GCA_004024845.1. NCBI lineage: Eukaryota > Metazoa > Chordata > Mammalia > Chiroptera > Phyllostomidae > Tonatia > Tonatia bakeri. The sequence goes on along the minus strand of PVIA01006033.1, from coordinate 4,305 downwards.
GAGGGACATCTGGGTTTTTGCAGATATTCATTATTCCCCCATATTTCTGCTGTTAGACATCTAATGAAGATTTATTTTCCCTTTCCAGGGATATGGTTTTAAGCCTAAATATGATGGAGAAGATCTTGCTTACACAGTGAAAAATCTCAGACGTAGTACAAAGTATAAATTTAAGGTAGGCTTTGAAAGCCCTTAAAAGATTTTGTTACTATTCCTATTGTTTTAAAAGTAACTATATACTTCACTCCCTTGATTTACAATCTTAAATAATTTTGGCCTTTTCTAATGAGTTTTGTTTTACTTTCTTACTGCATAACAGTGCTTCTCACACTTCATGTACCTAACCCTGTCCCCCATATCTATGATTTTACTTTCCAGTTTCAGTTACTGATGGTCAGTGGAGGTCTGAAAATATTAAATAGAAAGTTCCAGAAGTAAATAATTCATAAACTTTAAATGGGCTCACTATTCTCAGTAGCATGATGAAATCTCACACCTTCCTATTCCACAAAGCCCTGGACATGAATCGTCCCTTTGTCCAATGTATCTACACTGTATACATTACCTGCCCCTTTAATCACTTACTAGCCATTTCCCTTATCAGATCAACTGTCAAGGTATCACAGTGCTCATGTTTCAAGTAGCACTTATTTTACGTAGTTATGGTCCCAACGCACAAGAATGGTAAGGCAGGCAATTTGGATATTCCAAAAGAAAGCCATAAAGTGCTTCCCATAAGTGAAAAGGTGGAAGTTCTCTACTTAATAAGGAAAGGGAAAAAATCATATTTTGAGGCTCCTAACTTCTACAGTAAGAACAAATCTTCTATGCATAAAATTGTGAAGAAGAAAAAATTCATACTTGTTTTACTATAATACCTCAAACTGCAAAAGTTTATGGCCACAGTATATGATAAATGCTTAGTTACGATGGAAAAGGCATTAAATTTGTGGAGGACATGAACAGAAAACATGTTCCAACTATTGGCAACATGTACCACAAAGTATTGAGCCTGTATGTAGACTTGAGCAAGGGATCCCCTGAAATAAGTGACCGCATTCACACTTTTAACTACAGGATATTGTTATATTTGTTTTATTTTATTATTAGTTGTTGTTACTTACTGTGACTAATTTTTTAATTAAACTTTATCATAGGTAAGTATGTATAGGCAAGAACATCGTGGATGTAGGATTCAGTACTATCTGCCATTTGAGGCATGTACTGGTGGTCTTGGAACTTAAGCCCCACATAAGGGGGGACTACTGTTTTTAAATTCACAACAGTTAAAATGTTTTATGGATTCTTGTTTGTATAATGTGAGCAAATATCTTTTAAAATGTACATGTCGTTAAACATACTCAGAATATGTTTTTTGGCAGGGGTATGAAAAGAAGTAATGTTCTTTTTTTCCTCCTATCAAGTGATGCACAATTTCAGTTTGTCCCACTGCTGGTAGTCACTTGATGGAGGTGACTATCTACCATGTGTCTCACAATGTAAAGCTGTTCTTTTGTTCCTTCATATCAAGTATTTTGTAAATACTCTGTAAACATCTTGTTCGTCGTCAAACTTACCCACTAGTTTTAACACCCATTGATAATTCCTGCCTGAACCATTACTGTGATTAATCATTGCCAACTGGTGATTTGTAAAAATTTTATCATTCCTTCTACATTTATTGGTCGACACTGTAAGAAAAAAATTCTTCTCTTTTATTTATATTATTATGTGGTGGTTATCAGTTATGAAATGAAGCTCAAATTTTCTTAGCTTTGGGAGCCCCTTCAATCTGGCTTCTAAATCCTTTTGACATGCCCCCTCCCCCCACCATTATTCTTGGAGCCCTTTGTTCCAGTCTCATACTTTCATTTCTTTAATTTTAGAATTGTCTGTTTCTCAAGGTACCTGGGTCCTTTTAGTAGACAATGGTATTTAAAGGGTTTTACTACTTCTGGGTACCATCCCATTGAACAGAGAACCTAGGAACTATGTGTTTTTGTGTGTGTATGTGTATATAATTTACATGCGCACACACACATTTACATCTGTATATATACACATTTTTTTAAGCGTGAGTTCCTACCAAATAGCTCCAGTTTTAAACCAATGCCACAGGTTAATTGTAGTTTTCTCCCTTTTACTTATTTCTGACTCCCTTCATTATCAGTGAGAAAAATTGCCCCAGTTGTGTTCAGTATATTTACTTATTGGATCAAATTCCTCCCCTTTCCCTAAATACCCTTCCCTATTCAGGGTGTTTGAGTTCCTACTAGGCAAATTCTCCTGCCTCCACCCAACCCCCAGCACAAATGCTTGCCTTGTTTAAAGTCCATCTATTGGGTTTTGAACTGAATTATTTTGGGAGAAAGATAGAGAAGAATGCATGTTATTCTTTGGAACCCTACATATTATTCTTGCTCACTTGGAAATTCTTCTGCTATGGAGACTCCTGAAATTCTCTGTCTTTCCTAGTATGGCATCCCCTCTAGGATGTATTTTAGCTCTGACTTGGTCCATAATATACATTGCTATTTTTTGTCAGACAGTGCTTGAATTAATTAACATACCAGTTAATATAAGCCAGCCTACTTTTTTGTGCAGTTTTCCCAAAAATGTAACAGGATGCTCATCAGTTGATAAACTCAGCATGTAAATTTTCTTAGAGTGTTTGTTTAATCAGATTATTTCAAATAAATGATAGAAGCCAGTGTAATTTTTTAAAATTTTTAAAGAGCTAAGATAAATTTATTATTCCTTAAGAACCTTAGAAAGAAAATTTTAATGATAATGGGAAATTTTCATTATGATAATGGAAATTTGATTATGCAATGCATAATTATGTTATACTGTGCTTTATATATTAGCTTCTTTTTAAAAACTTCTGATAACACTGTGTCATTTTACTTTCTAAGTAACTTTCACATTTATAGGAGTTATAAAATACCTGAGAAGTGTATTTATTCCAGTTTTCCTCATGTGATGATGTTGGATTGTATTTTTGCTTCAGTAATAATTATCATATCAACAGGTCTTCTAAGAGGAAACTGTTAGTGTCTTCATAATTTAGTAAGTTTATTAAAATTCTTAGAATTCTACTACCATGTAACATATGGCGTTACTGTCACATAGGAACAAAAATGTATACACACAAATAGGAGATAGATTCCTTACTGATCTACTATAAAAAAATCACTCATTTATATTTAAAACTGTTTCTCTCTGGCAGTCACTCTGAAATTGCAAGGCATACAAATCCGAGACCTAGAATAGTAGTTCTCAATGTGATTATCAGTCCACTCTATCAACATCACCTGGGAATTGTTAGAGATGTTAATTTACCTGCCCCACCCTACATTTATGCAGTCAGAAACTCTTCAGGGTAAAGCCTAGCAATCTGTATTTCAGCAAGCCCTCCAAATGATTCTCATGCTTACTGAAATTTGAGAACCACTGTTCTATAGGAGAAAAATACACTAGGAGAGAGAAAATGATAACTGTATAAAGGTTTCTGGAAACCCAGACATTTATTTTGAATCTACTATGTTCTGGGTACTGAGAGAGTTTGAAGTCATTACATCATTGCTATGTCTGTCTTCCTTTTCTAGCTTGACATTGCATACTCCCCTTTCAAGGAAACATATTATTAAAATCTTAACACTCCAAAGAAATCTTACAATACTAAACAAACTAATAACAATACAACAATACCTATAATTTAGGAAGTAATTACTAAATAGTATGTTCTTGTTTTTAAAGAAACAATAAGGATATGAATTACATAAAATAAAATTCTAATATGACAAAGTTTTCCAAATGCCAGAGTTCTAGATTCAGTACAAAGGGCAATCCTAGGATACTCAAAATACTAAAACAAAATTGGAACAATGAAAGGATTTACAGGATAAATAAAAATGAAAATTTTACACCTAAGAAAGCAGTCATTTCTTGAAGTCATGTAAAATAAAGCTAACAGTGCTAATGACATCAGATGGCTCACTTGGAAGCTGGGCCAAGACCTAGTGCCTAAACTTAAAACAGAAAAAAAAAAGTTGGGAGAGGAGAAGGAAAGGGAAGGCAAAGGAAAGGAAGGCGTCAGAGGCTAGTGGATAGTTGCTATGATTCTGAGCCACTGAAAGCTGATGCCTTGGTACCTGAAATTTGTGAAAAACAGTTTTTCAATCAACAAAGCTTCTTCACAGTGTAAGGGGCTGAGAGCCCTTAGGTCACAGGTGGCAGACACAAGGCCCACGGGCAAATCCTGCCCTCCCCCTTGTTTTTCGTGGGTTGTTTTTTTTTTTTTTT